>JAJLZQ010000021.1:0-282258 GCA_030572255.1 Kodamaea fukazawae | reverse complement strand
GCAACCCCGGGGTTCGGTATCCCGATTAGTGAGTAGTTTCGGATAGTGTGGAGGTAGCGTTTGGGGGCCAGGGTGGGCTGGGAAGTCGGCACTAGGATACGCTATGGTGAGTTTGGCCCACAATGGGCTGCCCCACGTAATGGCGCTACGAGGTGGAGCTTGGGCCAACTCCTCTGTGGTACGTGGCGTGGCGGTGTGGCCGTTCGAAAAGCGCAATCGCCGAGCGCATTGGCGTGGTCTTGAACAAGGGCCACACGGCCTGACCAGACCGACGTAGACACTGGGGATAAGAGGAGAAGGGCCCTGGGAACGGCATTGCGCAGGCTGTGGCGGCAGCCAATTAACGAGTGGTTTTGCGGCAGGCCCAGCGGCACACCGCTGGACGAGGCCTGGGAATGACTCGCTTGACTCACCGGTGCCCCACAAAAATCTGGAGTACGCTTTTGCCGAGGGCGGTACCGGAAAAAATCGGCGAAAGCAGCAGCACAGCCAAGACGAAGCCGTTGCAGCGTGCACACGCAGCGAGGGCCGTACCTCGGGACCCCTCCAGGCACAGCGCTCGCAGGGCAGCGGGCAGTGGCCCCAGCACGCGCTGGAGGGCGCCGCCGCCCGCTCCTCGGAACCCGCCCGCCAACGGCGCGCTAAAGTCCGGGCGCTCCAGCAGCTCTCGAGACGACTGGACGGCCGTGCTCCACCAGAACCCATCCGAGGACACCCCCACCCGGTGGACCACCACACACACGACACTGGCAACAGGCTGGCAGGCCTGGCGCCATGACGGCATCGCCAGAACGCCCTCCACACCGCCCCCAGCACGGCCCTCATCTCGCACACCGTCCCACAAGGCGTTCAGTTTCCGGCCGTTTCTCGGTCGTATGGAACATTCGTCACGAAATCACAGGAACTGTAGATAAGTGCACTATATATTGGGCAGAGGACCCCCCCTCCCCCACGCAGCAACAGGAAGCATAGCACTACCCAGGCCCCACGCTAGCACCACCGGGCCCTCCAGTTTCCACCTCCAGACCCTCTCCGCAAGCTGCATAGATCCTCCGCCAGCGTTCCACCTCCCATAGTTTGTCTTTGTTCCTTCTCTTACAATAAGTGGGGAACCAATGAAAAATTTCGCAGCGTGATTTTTCCGTATTTAGACTCATAACAGCGTCTCGAAAAAAAAGCCATAGACACCACTTTCCCAGCAACAAGAACTGACCACACGATGTCTGAAGTGAAAGCCGACGAGGTGTTTCAACAGTTTGCCAGCTTCAACGAGGAAGCGAACGCCGAGGTGCTTACCTTGGAGTCATTTTCGGATATCTTATCGCCCTTTGAGCTGGACGTGCCCAAGACGTCGTATGGGTTGTTGTACTTGATAGCCGATCGCGGGCAGAAGGGCTACGTCACCCAGAAGGACTTTAGCCAGTTTATCGGCGACTTGACGTCGGTGGACGGGGAGTTCAAGGTTCTCTACCAGTTCATTGCGGGCGGCCAGTCCAAGTTGAGCTACGACAAGTGTATTGAGATTTTGAACAAGTTGAACAAGTCGATTGATCCTCTGTACCAGCAGAAGTTGATCAAGTTCAACTGGACCTACCTTCTGCGTTTCTTTGAGCCCAACGGCCTGATTGATTACAACGACTTTGTGCTGTTGATCAACTACTTGCCCGTCACCAAGTTGATTGGCAGCTTTGAGGTGTTGGCCGGCAAGAAGGGCACCATCAGCAGAGAGGACTTGCTCCGCGTCTTGGAGGACAACTTGAACCACAAGTTGTCCTCCAAGTTGAAGCTCAACTTGCCCAACATCTGCGACTACTACAAGCAGGACCAGTTCACCTTGTCCAACCTCATGTACATCTACAACGCCTTGAGCAAGGTGGACTTGATCAACGAGATTGTCGCCAACAGCCCTCCCACCCGCAAGGACACGTACGACATCCTCGTCAACAAGAAGGACTTGTACGCCCACTTGAACGACCACTTGTTGAAGTCCTCCAACTTCAAGCCCATCTCCATCACCGAGCTCGACTTGTTGTTCTACCTCATCAACAAGTCCGACGACAACATCCCCAGAAAGGAGTTTATCTCCTTTTTGAACCCAAACTACAACAACAACAGCAAGGCCCTCTTGTACGCCATGTTTGACCACCCCAAGAGTGAGCACAACCTGAACCTCAAGTTTGGCGACGACACAGACAACTTTTCCTTGTGGCCAATCTTTGACTCCTTGTACTCCTTCTTCTTGGGCTCCATCGCAGGCTGTATCGGGGCCACCGTCGTCTACCCCATCGACTTGGTCAAGACCAGAATGCAGGCCCAGAAGCACAAGGCGGTCTACGACAACTCTCTCGATTGTTTTAAAAAGATTTTGAGAACCGAAGGTTTCAAGGGTTTGTACTCCGGTTTGGGTGCCCAGTTGGTTGGTGTTGCACCAGAAAAGGCCATCAAGTTGACCGTCAACGACTTGGTGCGTGGCATTGGGTCCAAGGACGGCAAGATCACCATGGGATGGGAGATTCTCGCCGGTCTGTCGGCCGGTGCCTGTCAAGTCATCTTCACCAACCCCTTAGAAATCGTCAAGATTAGATTACAGATGCAAGGTGGGGCCAAGACTGTGAATCCGGGCGAGATCCCGTTGAAGCGTTTGACCGCCTCCCAGATCATCAAGGAATTGGGGTTGAAGGGTTTGTACAAGGGTGCCAGCGCCTGTTTGTTGAGAGATGTTCCGTTCTCCGCCATCTACTTCCCAACCTACGCCAACTTGAAGAAGGTTTTGTTTGGTTTCGACCCTGAAGACACCTCCAAGTCCCACCGTTTGCTGACCTGGCAGTTGTTGGTTTCCGGTGCCCTTGCCGGTGCCCCAGCCGCTTTCTTCACCACCCCAGCAGATGTCATCAAGACCAGATTGCAGGTTGCCGCAAAGCTGCATGAAACCCAATACAGGGGCATTTTGCACGCCGGGTCCCTCATCTTGAAGGAAGAGGGTTTCACCGCCTTCTTCAAGGGGTCCTTGGCCAGAGTCTTTAGATCTTCTCCACAGTTCGGGTTCACCTTGGCCTCGTACGAATTGTTGAAGAACTTATTCCCATTAAACCCTCCTTTGACCAAGGAGTCCACCTTCAAAACCATCTCCGGTTACCCAGGTGTCTACAACTTGACCAACGACCAAGTCTACAACTCTCAAGGCAAGAACCAGAGAATCATGTACTTGAACAAGTCGGATATCAACCCAGGCTATTCAAAGGTTAACGACGCCCTTGTCAAGTTGCCTGCAGAATACCTTTACAAGTCCCAGGATGCAATCAGATTGTTATTGGATATCGACTATAAGTTTGGTAACTTTAGCAATGCCGCTTACGAAAATTTTATCAAGAAGTAGACCTTCATAGAATCATGTATTTAGATGTTGTTTCTGTGGATAACCATAGGACTTTAATATATAGTCATTAGAACGAGCTGACGAATAGTATATGTGATAACAGTAATGGGTGTAGGAGTGAGCGGTGGTAAGTCTGGTGGCAGCTCCCACATCGTCTCTCGAACTTCTTCAAAACTTTTGCAGCCAAGCTTCGCGGCTGCAACTTTTGCAGCTGCACTTGCAAGGGTTCCAAAGGAAAGAACAATAGAGGGCGGAGGAAAAATGTTATAAGTGCTCTAGACCATCAGAGTTACTCTTATACCCTTACCAGTGAGAATTCTTTGCATGGGACCTTTGATCTATCAAAACCTTCAATGGTAGTCTGCTGTAGTTGCAAGCTTTGTCAAATAGAGGCTACTACGTTTTTCCACAAACTCCACCCAAAAAAAGCTCAAAATAACTGTCACCACCATAGTAAGAAGAAAAAACAAAACAAAATTACCACCTGCTAGAAGCACGTATACTAAGCTTCTCAAAATTGAGGTTGACAAGCTGGAAACATCCTTCCAAAGGAAAACCCCACTGAAATTATACGTTCACATACCAAAACATAATTGTCAGATATATAGACTAACATATAAAAGTCCGATATGGTGTAACGGCTATCACGGTTCGCTCTCACCGAGCAGACCCGGGTTCGACTCCCGGTATCGGAGATTTTATTTTTAAATTTTTTTGGACCCTTCCATCGAACTGTGCGAGAGGTTGCCTCGAGGTACGATTTGAGTGCAAATTAAGCATTGCTCTGCCTAGTGTTGTTTATTATGTGAATGTAGTGGCGGAGTGATAGCTCTCGCTTGGGTTGTACGGTTTATGGAGGTCTAATGCTATTTATGGAGGTATGAGGTAGTTATCTTCGGGCTGGCTTGCTGGAGTGTGGTCGTGGCTGCACATTGGCTGCACTCTGGCTGCACTCTGGCTGCAAACGGTAGGGGGTTCCGTGAAACTGTCGGACATAAAAGGTGTGTAGTGAAGTGTGTGGTTGTTTCAGAGTCTAAACACGCCCTTGTCTGAGGTAAAGTGCTCAGATCCGTCCTATTGTCGGGACAGTTATCGCCAATCAGGCCTCGAACGCAGTCCTCTCTTATCAGAATTCTAGTCTGTGTAGACCAAACGCAACAGGTTGCTGCTTGGTGGCCGAGACCCGCCTCCTCCCATGTGCAACAGGCCACCCATTCCAACGAGTCTTTTCGCGTTTCGTGGAGGCTCCACCTTGATGATCTTCTTGTTGAGGCCAAACTCCAGCGGCCGGTACAAGGAGTACACGGCGAGGGTGTGGAGATCGACGTTGGTGACGAGGTATTTGCCCCACTTGTAGACAATCTGCTTGGCACCGCTGTTGTTCAACACGGGCCCCCAGTTCTGCGTCACTTGCAAGTCCATGTTGTATATGTATGCCTGTTGTTTGGTGAACACCGCCAACGCGTCGCCTATGGGAACGACGTGTGTCACCAAAGAATCTGTCTTGATACGCTTCTTGGACCGGCCCACAAACGTCTTGGAAAAGTAGTAGAAGCCTCTTGACGTGAGCACCTCCGTGCCCCGCATGGATTTGTGCAACTGCAACCCGTAGAGATCAGGCAATCGGTTGTACCTCACCACAAAGCCAGAATCGCCCATCTTTAACCCAATCTGGTTGCTCGTGGCAAACGCTTGCACGTGCACCTCCAGGTCTAGCGGTTTGTGGGTCTTGCTGGCGTAGTAGTTGGAGGCGTGTGCCTCGTGTGTTCGGATGTACTCGTCGACTGCCATCCCAGAAGCTGTCGAGCTTCGCTTGAGTGCCTCGTTGGTCTCCTTCAATGCCTGGTTTCGCAGCTTGTTTTGCGATAGAGACAAGTCAAAGTAGCTTTTAATGACGTCTATAGTGGGATTCGATCTTCCTTTGTGGTTTTGGAGGAGCCGGACAAGGCCTGCCGTGTGGTTGAGGACCCTCCCCAAGCCTAGAAAGAGCTCGAACAATGCAAAGTACGGCCGCCCGGTCTTGTCGACAACAAAAATAAAGAGAATTCCCTCGTTGTCGGTGTCGCCGGTGTCGCAAGCAACGTGAAAAGCGTCTACCTGGTCGAACTCGATGTTTTCTGTTGATCCATAGTCCATGCCTCTCTCCTCGGGCCGCTCAAAGGTAGGGCTACCATGCACATACACCTTAGGAATCCGAAGCTTGAGCACCGGGCGGGTCTCGTCATAGAAGAGCAAGCAGCTGTGGGCGTAATGCACAGCGTACTTGCCAAAGAAGGTGAGAAACGGGTACGCCATCTCGGACTTGGACACATCAAACACAAGCGTCTCCAACCCGTGGCACGCCTTGACGGGGTCGTATAGTCCCAACTTGAGGTTCAAATACCCATCGGGAATCAGAAACCGGTGCCTATTGTACATCAATTGGCAGTACTTGTCTGCCACATGGGATCGTTTGGGGGTCTTGAAGTGCCTGTCTCTCTTCTCGAACGTCTCGGTCCGCTTCTCCTTCTCGAGCGTGTTGTTGTGATATCGGCTCAATTGAGCGTTGTTCTGTGCTCCGTTGACCACCTTGAAGTACCGGCCTCGCTCCTTATCAAAATAATACGACATGTGGTTGATGGAGTCGAGCTCTTCTGAGGTCCATGATTCGGCTGCCTAATTCAAGAGCAAAAAAATGAGATGATCTACCAAAATCAAAAAAAGATAGTGAAGGGTGCGGGGTTCGAACCCGCGCGGACACCGTCCAGCAGATCTTAAGTCTGCCGCCTTAGACCACTCGGCCAACCCTCCGAATTCTCCTGTATGGCAATTTCCAAAGTTTATGAAGAGTGGGGGAAGAAGGTGTTGGACTTGGGATAAGGAAGTTAATGGCAAGCCATCTGGAGAAAAGATTGTGCACTGAATTGGAGTGTTATGTGGAACCTCTTTGCTTGCCATTGTTGATGTAAGGACAATTTGAGCGAACTTGTATTGAGGACGTCAGAGGCTGCACAAATGGCTGCGAAGATGAGAGGCAAAGAACAACTAAGCGGGACACACGACTGAGTTGCTGCTCAATTGATAATCGTGGATTGGGGTTGCAACCCAACGCTACGCTATTCTTCTATATTGTCATTATTATCATTATCTATATTCGTTGGTGCACCAGCTTGGATACAGCTATAACTGTTCCCGTTTACTGTGATAGGCGTTATTCCATTGCACTGATGATTTGTTGTAAATTCACCGCTTCACGGTGCTGCCATTTGGTCTCCCCCAAACATGTTTCATTAAAGTTCACCCTCCACATCGTAACTCTCATTAATTGCAGCCTCCCTTCTCTCAAACTTGGCCTCGTCTCTCCTTCTCAACAAGATGGTTTCAAACCCACTGGATCTGTCAATTCCATCCCACAAACACCCGGCAGGGATATCGAATCTATTTGGTGGGTTGACGCCCTTGGTGTAGTCCAATCTCTTGTCGTGGACGGGCTGTTCTGGCTCAAACACCAATAACGGGTCCTCAAACTCGGTTTTTCTTTTCAAGCCTGGCTTGGTTTGGTGCTGCTGTTCCAACTCCGCCTCCAGAAGCTTGATTTCTCGAGGTGCTTCAGGAGCCTTTTCCCTCAATTCTCTTCTCTTCTCTTCAATGTCCACCTTACGGCCCGAAGAGTCTCTGTAGACTGTTTTTTGCTGCTGAATCAACCTTTCGTCCGGCTGCTTGTCTTCTGGAGCATCCTCCTTGGGTGCTTCTTTTGTTTTCTCCACCTCTTTTCCGTCTATTCTCTTGAACCCCTTAAACACTTTGACTTGTTTGGTTTCCACCACGGGCGCTTCATCCCCAATTTCTGGGAGATCAGCCTCGGCATTCACCTTCAAACTCCTATCTGAGATCACATTGATGTTACCCAGGCTCTTCTCTTTCTTCTTCTTCTTCTTTTTGTCGTTAGACAAGTACTTGGAGAGGTAGTCTGCCTTAGACATTAGTGGTGATTTGAATTTTTTGTTGCGATCAAAAGCGAAGGATAGCTCAAAACGCTACCAACAAACCACTACAATGAAAGCAACATCTACAACAGACGTAACATGGATTACTTGTAGCTTCTATTATACATTATGACTTCAATACCTCTATAAACTATGACTTTTGGAATAAAATATCTGTCTCGTATTTACCTAGCCCATCTACTTCAACTTCCCTACCTGATTATGCAATTGGGCCATGACTTCACACAACTCCATGAACAAGCCATACTGAGCTTTGATGACCTGGACAATGTTGAACAAGTTGCCGAAACCCTCGTTGCACAGCTTTTCCAAGCCATTCAAGATCAATTCCAACTCGGTGACAAGCTGCTCGTAGTTGCCCAAAATCTCGTAGTACTTTTTGATCTTCTTAATGAAGAAGTCGTTCAAGTGGAACGACAGCAGGAGCCTGGTGCCCGGGGTGGACAACTCTGTAATCAACTGCATTATCTTGGTGATGTCGTCGGTCAACTCGTTGTTCAAGGCCTTCAACAGAGCCAACTGAGACTGGTCAAACTTGAGCGCTTGCTTGGTGGACAAGAGCTTGTTGCGGAGGTAGTTGACGTCCTTGGGTATTGACTCTATCAATGTGTTATGTGCTTGGAAGTCCGACTGCAAGGTGGTTGCAATCAAGTCCTGTGTGTTTATGTATTTGTCGAAGAGTTCCAATTCTTGTTTGATGGCCGGTGGAAGCAGGCCCACTCTCGTCATTCCCGTCAAGTGCACTTGCTGGTTGTTGTTGTTATTATTGAGAAGGTTGTTGTTGTTGTTATTAAGAAGGTTGTTGTTATTGTTTCCACCAAAGAGACCACCAGTGTTGGAGCCACCTCCAAGGGTGTTGGAGGTATTGGACGAGCCAAAGAGACCTCCGGAGGGGGCGGTGGGGCCAGCGTTGTTGCTCGATCCAAAGAGACCGCCAGTGGTGCCTGCAGGCTTGGAGCCAAAAAGACCACCGCTAGAGGCACCAGCGGCACCTGGAGCGGCAGAGGAGGACCCAAAGAGGCCGCCAGAGGGGGCAGCAGGCTTGTTTGCGCCAAAGAGACCACCTGTGGTTCCAGAAAGACCTGCTGTGTTGGATGATCCAAAGAGTCCGCCGGTGGAGCCCTGGGCACCCGAGGTGTTCTGGCTACCAAACAAACCGCCAGACCCAGTGGCAGTGGGGCCCTGGGCAGCGCCGGCCGGCTTGGCCCCGAACAAACCACCCTGGGCTTGATTGGTGTTGGAGCTGCCAAACAAACCCCCAGATTGTGCAGTAGTGTTGGTTGAGTTATTGGACCCAAACAATCCACCTGATGGAGCAGTGCTGTTATTCGTGTTGTTGGTGTTGTTGTTTGCTCCAAACAAACCTCCGGACGCTGGCTGAGCAGTGGGGGCAGAACTGCCAAACAATCCACCCGATGGCTTGTTTCCAAAGAGTCCACCTCCGGTGGTGTTGTTGTTTGCAGCGGTGGAAGAATTGGCCCCGCCAAAGAGCAATCCAGCGGAATTCGAGGACGAGGCGTTGGAATTAGACCCAAACAACCCCCCGGAAGCGCCTCCAGTGGTCAGAGTAGCGGTAGCACCAGTATTGGCACCAAATCCAGACCCAAACATTGTTGTTGACTAAAGTTTTTTTACCTTTTCGATGGCAGCGAAATACTTGAAAGAGGGCAGAAAAAAACACCAGGAGTGCAATAGTGAAACAAACAATACAGCAAAAATCAACAGGGCAACGTAATTGATTTAGAATGAAGGAAAGATGAAAGTACGTGAGGAGTTTGTCATCAGACTCGAGAAGTTGTTCCAGGAGGAACTAGATCGGATTGAGAGCCAAAGTGCTGCCCAGATCAAAGGGTTGGAGGAGGAGAATGCCCGGCTCCGTAGGGAGGTGGATCGGTTGACCAAGGAATTGAGCGAAGGGAGTGCCACGGTGATCGGGAGTGAGAGGGAGAGCGACAGCGGAAGCGTCGACGGGTCTGTTCCACGAAAGGCCCAGCATTCCCCCAGCAAAGCCATTCTTATGAAGTCGTTTGATTTGTTCAGAGGGTTGAAGGAGATCCCCAGTCTCCGAAGCAACAGCATGTACGAGGTTGTCAGCGAGGACGACGAAGATACCGGCAAGGACGTGCCATTCTATATGGTGCCCACTCAGTATTCGGACGATGATTCGTTCGGCAAGCTGCAAAAGACAAGAAGTTCGCCCATCAAGGTGAGCTTATCGCCATTGAAGAAGCAGCAAGAAGCACAAACCACTGCAACTGAGGTGGAAACAACACCAGAGAAGAAACCACAGCTCGAGATATCAACGGGAACCACGACGCCCAAAATTGTCGAGCTCCAGCGGACGCCCGACAAGGCATCTGTTTTTGCGCCGCCAGGGTCCCGGACGCTGCCCAGCGTGATCCTGCCGCCGTACACAGCGGGACAGCTTGGCAGCCTGGTGGCGCCGGCAGCGTCACTGCCGGAGGTTGTGGACGACAGCGAAGACGAGGTTTTCCACATCCCAGAGATGCCCCGGCCGTACACGATCCTCCAGCGGCGGGACTTTCTCCAGAAGTACTACCACTCCAAGCTCTCGAGCACGCTCAAGGTCAACCTTGCCAGCAACCCCATCAACGAGCAGAAGTGGATTGTGTCAGACTTCAAGCGCAACCCCCACTACACCAACACGCATCGGGTTTCGCTTGGCAACGGCACAAAGCGGCGTCTCGGGATGACGGCCCAGGAGGAAAACAACCTCAAGAAGTTCCACCTGATGGTGGCCGGAACATCACCGACCAAGAAGGACAGCTATGAGGACCATATCAGCCAGATCTACGACAAGTTCCAGTCGCCGCCGGGGTTCATGAAGAGCGAGTTCCCCAACACGCAGGAGCAGCAGCGCAGACGCCAGATTGTGCAAGACCGCCAGGCCAAACGGATCATCAGGAGGTTAGAGGAGTGTGTCAAGGTGCATGGCCAGCGCCAGGTGGGTGAGTTCATATTTGTTTACGAGATTTTGAACGAGTACGTTCGATGGGGGAGGTACAAGCGGTGGTTGGATGAGTAGAGTGGAGCAGGAGAATGCTGATTACAAGAGGAGACAATTAGGAAGGGTCAACCATTGAGAGAGATAAAAGTCAATCGTTGAGAGAATGAAAGAGTCATTCGTTAGGAGAAACAGAGGATGGAGTCGATCGTTGAGATAAAGAAAAGGAAGTGTAACAGTTAGAGATAAAAGTCATTCAATGAACAGAGGAGGTCAATTTTTGACGGGCCATTTTAAAAGGACTGCCACATCAAGGATGTTGGGGTCCTGGTCAGAGAAGCGCCGAGAACAAGCCAATGGACGGATTCCGTCCCGTCGAGGCTGGAGATCAAAAGACCAGCTGAGAACGCTAATCGCCAAAACACAAAAACAGTTCTGTTGGCTGCTGGAGAACTATTATATAGGCCAGATCAACAAGGAAGTGAGCGGGGTGGGGCCCTAGAGCACCGTAGACCCAGCTTAGAACAGACTTAGTGTTGGCTGCAAGACGAAAATAAATCGCAAGTAATATCTTGGTGTAGGTTGCAAAATAAAGTAGGGTGTACATGTAATAATGACGACAATGGGGTTGGCTGCAAACGCCAACTGAAACGCAAGCAACTGCAATACTGCTCGGAATGAATACAACTAACGACATACACAAGTGTATGCTTTGTATTGGGTGCAAGGTCACGCAGCACTAACATGCTTGGTGTTGGCTGCAAACTCAAACTGTATACACAAGTAATAGTACGACTGCAAAAACCAAAGCAAATAATAGACACAAGTGACGACAGTCCAAGTGACTTTAAAGAAAAACTGCATAAACACGTGTTAGCATTCTTGCTGTCGCTGAACGTTCAAAGAAATTTGCATTCACATGTAATACAATTTAGTCGGTTGCAAAGACAAACGTAATAAACTCTTGCTGTCGCTGCAATCCCAGAGCTACTACACAAGCAATTTAATGTTGGGTCCCCTGCAAAGACCAAAACCATATATACAAGCACAGGCGTTGGGTGGAAAGCTAAATTGTATAGATAAGTAGTGTAGGACATATAGCTCAAAGACAAGGTGTCTTCTGCAAAGCCCATTACAAACTCCAAACACAACAAAACAATCCTGGTATTGGTTGCAAAGACCAACATGGACTATTACACAAGTCCGTGTCGTGTCGGGAATGGGCAAACTGTATACAAAAGTAAAAACAAGGGACAATCTTGTTGTAGGCTGCAAAGGCAAACCCTCACTATTAGTCTGGCTGCAATAAAATGTATGAGTAGTAGGCTTGGGTACAAAGAAATCTACACATTAAAAGGCTTGGTGTCGGGTGCAGGGCCAGCTGTATACACAAGTAATATTGGTGTTAGCTGCACAGCACTGAAACTGTACATTTCAATTTCGGTGTCGGCTGCAAATTCCACAACCAACGTACCCAAGACGGCTTTGGTGCACACAATCTTCACAAGTTACAATCTTGGTGACGACCGGAATTTTATATAGGTATTGGCTGCATAGACAAACAGCCAGTGTATACACAATCAATGCGTGTCTACTGCAAAGACCAAATCCAACTACAAGCCCATCGGTGAACGGTCAAACACACACAGATTACAATCTTGGTGGTGGCTACAAAGGCCAAACAATAACAATATTGCCTTCGGTATTTACTTAAAGATCCAAAACCAATTACCTACACATTGTTGTATGGTTCAAGCACAAACCTGACAAACAGGTTTCAATACTTCACCAATTACAATCATGGTATCGCTTGCAGAACAAACTAGAACATTGGTTTACGGTTCAATAACATGGTTTGCGCCCGCTGTCACCTCAAGACATCTCCTAGACAGACCATCACCATTCTGGGACCGTCTCCATTGCCAAAGGTTGATTCTGTTGCATTTGCATCTACGTAAGCCTGGGTTTGGGGATGCAACTAGGAAGGGACACTGAAAACAAGACCTGGTCGAAAATTGAGTTCGCTGGGGCCACTAGAACCCAGGTAGATTGAGGATTGAATATTTTCAGAGGTAGTTTAGCGGTGAACAAGGGTTGTCTTCAAGTGGATGGAGTGGTTAGTGGGTGACGCTTCTGCCAAAGTACTTGGGACACTGGAAGAGTTGCAGCCGCGTGGGTGCAGATTGGTGTAGAGACGAAAGCAATCTTTGGGGGCACTTTTCTGCATCAAAAAGTGCCATATGGGTACCGGAGTTGAAGTAGATGTGTTGGGCGACACTTGTTTAGTATTGGGTTGTCCAACTGACAAGGTAGCACTAATGTATTCTGTGCTGGTTCAGGCTGCAAATTACCGAGTCAGATTGGTGTAGCGGCAAGTTGCAATTGTTAGCCATAAGTTGCAAGGTTGCAGCCATCAGTTGCAAGGTTGCAGTCATACGTTGCAAGGCTGCAGCCATAAGTTGCAATTTAAAACTGCAAATAAGCTGCTACATTGTCTACTGTGTTGGTTTATCTTTGAGACACCGGAAATGGCTGGAGAGAGGTACCGGCGGAGGACTGGTGTTGGCAGGCAGGCCAGTTTATAGTAGCAGCAATAAATAAGCTGCAAAGGTGGAATCCATAGGTTGCACTTGTAGCAGTAATAAATAAGCTGCAAACTTAGCGGCGGTTAAGGCATTAGCCATAAGCTGCAAATACCACATAAGCTGGTAGCAGCAATTGTAGCACATAAGCTAAAGCTGCAAATACCACACAAGCTGGTAGCAGCAATTGTAGCACATAAGCTAAAGCTGCAAATAGTAACAAATAAAGTACTGACATCAAGTACGCTGCTGACTTCAATTACATTAGCTGTAACACCAAATACATTAACGGGTACCATAAGCTGGTAGCAGCATTTCTGCAAATGTAGTAGCTAAAGGTAGCTGCAATTATGTAGCTGAAAACGTTGCCATAAGCTACAAAGGTAGCAAATAAGCTGGGAGTAGCCACAAATTGCAAATTTACTAGCAACCAAGCTGCAATGTAGCAGGAATAAGGTAGTAGCCAGAAGCTGCAAAGCAGCAATAAGGTAGTAGCCAGAAGCTGCAAAGCAGCAATAAGGTAGTAGCCAGAAGCTACAAAGCAGCAATAAGGTAGTAGCCAGAAGCTGCAAAGCAGCAATAAGGTAGTAGCCAGAAGCTACAAAGCAGCAATAAGGTAGTAGCCAGAAGCTGCAAAGCAGCAATAAGGTAGTAGCCAGAAGCTACAAAGCAGCAATAAGGTAGTAGCCAGAAGCTGCAAAGCAGCAATAAGGTAGTAGCCAGAAGCTACAAAGCAGCAATAAGGTAGTAGCCAGAAGCTGCAAAGCAGCAATAAGGTAGTAGCCAGAAGCTGCAAAGCAGCAATAAGGTAGTAGCCAGAAGCTACAAAGCAGCAATAAGGTAGTAGCCAGAAGCTGCAAAGCAGCAATAAGGTAGTAGCCAGAAGCTACAAAGCAGCAATAAGGTAGTAGCCAGAAGCTGCAAAGCAGCAATAAGGTAGTAGCCAGAAGCTACAAAGCAGCAATAAGGTAGTAGCCAGAAGCTGCAAAGCAGCAATAAGGTAGTAGCCAGAAGCTACAAAGCAGCAATAAGGTAGTAGCCAGAAGCTGCAAAGCAGCAATAAGGTAGTAGCCAGAAGCTGCAAATAGCAACTAGACATTATCCATAAACTGCAAAACTGTTAGGTGGCAGCCATGCTCCAGCTACTTATCCTTCTCTTCAAACGCAAAATGGCAGACGAGAAAGACCGACGGATACTCACCAGCCTATTGTGCATCTCAATGTATCACCAAACATACCACAATCACACTAACATCATCATAGGCTGGTAGCTGCTGGCAGCAGCAATTACATAAGCTGCCCACTTACATAAGCTACATCCATTACATAAGCTGCTACATTGTCTATTGTTGGTCTTCGAGAAGCAGGACCGGAAAAAGGACTCACTCTTCATATGCTCTTAATCACTGTTGCTCATATATGTCTCTTATTCACTCTTCCCAGTTCAGTCTTCCAGTTTACTCACTATTCATTCGCTCGTTCCTCGCTCATTCGTCGCTCATGCCTCGCTCATTCGCAGCAATTCAGCTTACCCTGGGCTGCCCCGGGAGGCCAACCCAACAGAGGGAGTACCTCTGCAGGTAGAACCACCTCCACCTGCTGAGTGGACACGTCTTGCTAGTCGAAGCACCAGTGTGGTGTGCCCACCTAACTACCATTCCCAATCGTTTACAAAGCCAACCCCCAGAAAAAGAAAAAATTAATAAACCTGTTCAAATCGGGATTCGTTAAAGACAAGCGGTGGGCAGGCGAGGGAAATAGGGGAGGCCCGGGCGTGGTGGAGGTGGGTACGACGGTGGGCGGGCACTCGAGAGGGTCCCACGGACCACTAGTAGCACGTCGCCTAGCAGCTGGGGTGGGTGGCAGGCCCAGGGAGCCCGGCAAGTGAAAAGGTCGCCCTTCGTCGTCACTCGCTTTGTATCTCTATTATTTTTTTCAGAGCACAGAGTATAAATACCGACGAAATCCCATGGGTGTTTTGTAAGTCTCCCCTTAAGGATGTCTCATAGGAATAATTTGTCCATCAATTCTATGAACCTGATGGTAGAACCGAGGACGCCGCCTCTGAGAGGCAGTGTGGGGAGTGTGTTTGGAGGCAGCGGTGGTGGAGGAGGAGCTGGCGGGGGGATTAGTGGGAGTACGGGCCACACCAGCGCCAGCGGCGGAGGGAGCGCCAGCAGCAGCGGAGGGGCCAGTGGAGGAGCTGGCGGTGCCGGGGGCAGTGGCGGGCCGTCTGGGGCGGTGGGCGGAACGCATGCGGGCTACAAAAAGGGCAAGTCTGTGCTCTGGGACTCGTCGTCCCGGCTCAACAACGTGTTGAACCTCCCCAACTTCACGATTGACGGGGACATTTCGAGGCCGCTGTCGGTGGGGTCGACGGAATCCAAGCACTCGCGAAGCTTCCTGGTGGAGTTTGACAAGGAAAACGCCCACAAGTGCAAAATCGACAAGGAGTACCTCTCCAGCATCAACAAGCTCCCGCTCACGCAAATCAAGGACCAGATCCTCCAGCTCGCCAAGGACCAGTACGGGTGCCGGTTTCTCCAGAAGAAAATCGACGACAACGTGATCTCGTCGTACCAGATACGCAGCGGCAACTTTGAGGTGATTTTCAAGCAGATCTACCCGTACATGTACGAGTTGATCATCGACCCGTTTGGCAACTACCTCATCCAGAAGTTGATCAACTACTGCAACGAGGGCAACGTCAACTTGATCTTGGAGATTCTCCAGTACAACCTCTTCCAGATCTCCATCAACCAGCACGGCACGCGGGCGCTCCAGAAGATCATTGACAACTTGAAGAACGACTACCAGTTGGGCTTGCTCACGGCGGGCCTCCAGCCCTACATTATCGAGCTCATAAAGGACTTGAACGGCAATCACGTGATTCAAAAGATTCTCAACAAGTACGAGCCCGCCGAGTGCCAGTTCATCTACGACGCCATCATCCACGACCTCTTTGTGGTGGCCACCCACAAGCACGGGTGCTGTGTGCTCCAGAAGTGCTTGAACCACGTGACGGCCCGCCAGCTCCAGGAGTTTGCTGCGTGCATTCTCGACTTCAAGAACTTTCTGTTGTTGATCAACGACCAGTTTGGCAACTACGTGTTGCAGTACTTGATTCTGATCAACCTGTTGGAGATCAACTTCCGCATCTTTGACAACTTTATCAAGTACGGCATCAACAACTTGTGCAACCTCAAGTTTTCGTCCAATGTGATTGAAAAGTTTTTGAAAAACTGCTACGCCAACGAGTTGGTGCACGCCGACTTCTCCAACTTGAAGTTTGAGCTCATATACAACATCTTGATCAACGACTTGAACAAGTTGATCAACGACCCCTACGGCAACTACGTGATCCAGACCTTGATTGACATTTTGGTCAACCCGCAGGTGTGCTACGACGCGGTGGGTGGCGTGTTTGCCATTGACAAATTGAACTTGTTGGTGCCCAACGACTCCTTCGACACCATCCAGATTGCCATCATCAAGTACTGGTTCCAGCACTGCAAGATTGTGCTGTCCTTTGGCAAGCGGATCCAGTCCAAAATCAACATGATTGTCAGCCAGAGGCGGCCCGTGATGGCGCAGACGGTCCAGGGGATGCCCGTGCAGGCCCACCAGACGGTCCAGCAGCCACACCTCTCGGCGCCACCGGCCCACTTGCAGGCCCACCAGGCGCCGCCAGGCCTCGCCGGGCCCTCGCACGGCCACTCGCACTCATACGGCGGAGACCACCACAGGTCCTTGAGCATCCCGGAGCTCAGACACGCCAGAATGTCCTACAACTCCAACTACGTGTTCCACAACGACCCCGAGGACTTTGTCATCAACGACGGGTACGGATTCCCTCGTGGCTCCACCTCCTCCAACGCACTGTTTGCCCCGGCAAACAACCCCCTTAATGTTACATTTAATGAAACTGTTGGCGGCCACAGACAAAGTTTGAGCATGCTGATGCCCGGCAAGCAACGCCACCAGCACGCCCCATCCATGCCCATGCAAAACGTCCAGATGGGAATGTCCGTTTTGCCCGTGCAATCCTATCCAGTGAACCAACAGTTTCAACGAAACTCGCATTTGAACCAGGGCTATTATTAGGCAATCCCCGTCTTTTTTTCACTCTCCCTGGTTCCGGTCATCACCACTACATACCCCTTGACTTCACTTCTCCTTCTTGCCATCTTTTACTCCATTTATGATACTGTACGTTTATGTTATACCTATCGAAGCCTTGTCTTCACTGTGTTGTATAAAATATAAAAATTAATATATATTTCAATTGGGCGCAAAAAAAACAATAGGACAGGGATCAATAAGATTTCCATTTTGGGCTGCGTCGCGAAATTTGAAACGTCCAAATCGGGAATAGAGATGGAAAAAATTTTGCAGCCGGATAAAAGAGTGACAGCGAGCAATCGCCTGAGGAGGGGTTTCCCGTAGGGCCTGCAGGAGAGGTTTTTTTTTTTCAGGTGCGTTTCTCGAGGTATCCTGCAGGAAGGTGTAGTTTCGAGGTCGCCTGTAGCGGAGGTTTGTTTTGGTTGTTGCGTAGGTCGTTTTTTGCGCAGGTCGTTTTCTTTTCGCAATAGTAAAGGTTTTTTAGGTGTTTGTTTATTTGTTTTGCCAAAACACACACTTCTGCTAAATCCGGACTTAGGAAACCTTAACTTTAGGTTTGAGAGCGGATTTCTGGGGGTTTTGGCAACCCGACGTGGATAAGGTTGCGTCCGAGGGTTGGCTGTGCGGGTGACTGGCCAGCTCCTGGGGAGTCCACGCAGCAAGAGGGTCTGGGGGGGCCCTGCACACAGACGGCTCACCCTTCTTGCCAATTATTCAGTGTGATTTGATTTGATGGATTTTGGGAAACTGCATAATCACGCACGAAAAAGAATGACAACTCCTTTCACCTAAGAGGGCTTTACAGGATGTTGGATCTAGACATGAGAAAAAGGATTGATTAGCCACAAAAAAAATTGTAGCAAGGGTGTTATCCAGATTGCGAGGCCTGCTGGGGAGCGTGCGGGCTCCGTGGCCTGTTGGTGTCGGGACGTGCACGGGCTCCGTGGCCTGCTCAACAGGTTTTGGGATGGGTTATGAGAATGGGTCGATGGAGATATCGCAGCACGACGCCAGGGGCCGGCTCCAGCCAGGCCTCGGACGACTGCTGAGGGGACGCCAGCGAACGCCAGAAAACGACTCTGGCAGTGCCCTGGCCCAGCCACGCTGGCGCCAGCCACGCAGCGCCGTCCTGATGGCCTGTTTGACACGGTGGTGGCATTTATGGTGTGTTTTCTGTAGAGCGCCTGTCACAGCCAAGCCGACAGGGGCCTGGGGCCGGATCTCGTGCGCTTCCCCACTGTTGCCACCTACTGGACAAACGGGCGATTTCCGGTCCTCGTCAGGGCGAGAAGGCAAGGAGGGAGGAGGGCGAGGAGGGAGGAGGGCGGCAGTCAGGGCGACCAGGGCGACAAGCAGGGGGCAACCAACAGCCAACAACAACCAACGATACAACCAACGATACATCCAACGATACATCCAACGACGAATCCAACGATACATCCAACGATGAATCCAACGATGAATCCAAAGATGAATCCAAAGATGGCAAGTAACACACCACACGCAACCACCACCACCACCACCCAATGGTGGATCTGGAAAGACGTTCAGGGACTTCAGTCGGAAAATACCCACATGCTGAGACGTCCGCTCCCTACCGGTATCTCATACTGAGATAGCGGCATTTCGGACGTTACGTCTTGTGACCTTATTGTGACACTCCTCACGATTCGTTCCCAATTAGGAAAGCTATATTTAGCAGCAGGGTGCAACGCGCGGCTGTGCCGCGTCCATCTCCGTCGCCGGAGCTGCCACCAGCAGCGTCTTGCAAAGCAGCCCGCCAGGCCCTCTGCCGCTGCCGCTGCCCTTATCTGGCCCCGCCCACATGCGGCCGGATTGTGGCCGGGAAAGGCTCCCTTCCATGCACAGCATCGGCACCTGCAGAAACAGCGTGTGCGCCGCGTGGTATCTTGCAGCATCTTGCAATCCGCAAATGGTCGGTTCTTCAAGCGAAGCATGGCCTGCTGGGCCCAACCGACCGGTATATATATTCCGGGATCCCTGCCTCCCTTCTCAAACTTTGCATTTCCAATGCTGACGTTTTTGAAGAGCTCTCCCGTCAAGCTTTCCAAGGAAACACCCGCCACCTCAATGGCCCAGTACCTTGCGTTGGAGTCCGACTCCGAGTTGACCGAAGACCCCGAAGCTGATGCAAGTGGCGACAACGTGTTGGTGGTGTCGCAGCGGTCCTGTCCCGATTCCTTTCCTTCAGGTCCCCCTACTGCCGTTGCTGGCGCCTGGGACCAAGTGGTGGACGAGGACTCCCCAATCGACTTCAATAGGGTCCTAGACCTCCAAAGTGACCACATGCCCCGTACGGTTGCAACAGACAAGGTGTTTTCACCGTGGCGGCACTCGTATCTGGAGTTTGGCGATCTGCCCCCGTTGTTTACGTCGTTTTCAAGCTTGTTCAAACAACACGCCGACTTTCCCCCAATCTTGAAGGAACAGCCGCTTTATTCCAATGATAGCGACGACATGGATTCGCTAGAAGCCGAATCGCCGATATTCTTTGGCATGCCGGACTTTGAGTACTCCGATGCCTACCAATACGAAGAGCCCCCCGAGTTCTTTGTCAAGAGCCGCAAACCCAGAACCAGAGAAAGCGGTTCCACGTGCAAACCCGAGGTTGGCAATAGCCACAGAAGAACCAAGCTTCTCATTCCTTTCATTCCCACCAAAAGCAACTTGAAGTCTCAGCTGAAGTACATTCTGATCAACTGGAGCCCCAAGAGGAGAAGACTTTTCGTCAAAATCAAATTCGAAGAGAACAAACAACACTTCAGAGACCTTATCAACAACAGCAACGACCAGGAGTTGAAGCTTGCGGCGTCCACCACCTCAGATTCGGCCTCCCGCCCCAAGTACCTCTCCTTGGCCGAGATGAAGAAAATGCCAAAGTACTCCTTGCAAAAGGTGCCTATGAAGCAGTCAAGCTCGTATTTGAAGTTGGACACCGCCCAGTCCCAACTCACCAATTGCAGAATCAAGCCTAATGAGAGAACCAACAGTGACGGGGAAATCAACATCACCTCCTCCCAAGTAGAATTCCTGGACCTGCGCAACGACAGATACTACTCCCGCTTGAACATCTACGAGCTCCAGAAGATCTTGGGTTTGGAGGACTACCACATTGAGTTGACCAAAGAAGTCGAACTCAACATCTTGGAGATGTTCAAGAACTTTTGCAACTTCAACCTTGGCTACCAGACATGGATCAGAGACACCACCAAGGAGCAGAGGGTTTTGTTAATGGAGAAGTTGCACAGCTACACCCAGATCTTTTATCCAGAGTTGGATATCTTTCAATTGGAAGTTATAATCAGAAGAGGGAGTTACAGCTTGATGCAGAGCAGGTTGAGAAGAGAAAGAAGAACCACAGGGGGGCCAACAAAAGGTGAAAAAAGCACGTCAGGGTATAAAGGGATACAGGTTAAGCAAGATCTGGAGTCATTCCTAGACTCTGAGTAGAAAGCTTGAAGTGTCATGGTGAATATGTCGAGAATCCAATAACACTAACCTGTTGAAACCTCCAATAGTACTTTCGTGTCGAACATCCAATTACTATCCTTCATCTCAAAACCTCCAACTACTATAATATCCTTCATGTTGAAACCTCCGACTAATATAATCCTTCATGTTGAAACTCCAACTAATATAATCCTTCATGGTGAAACCTCCAACTACTCGTATCCTTCATTTCGGAACGTCCAACAACTTTAACATCCGTTGACTAATAATACTATAATATCCTTCATGTCGAAACGTGCAATAACTATAATACCTTCGACTATTAATACTAGAATATCCTTCTTCCAATAATACTATCCTTCGACCAATAATACTATAATATCCTTTGTCCAGTAATACTATAATGTCCATCGTACAATAATACTATAATATCCTTCTTGTCGAAAAAGTCCAATACAAAGATCCTACATGGGGAAAACGTCCTATACTACGATCCTTCACGTCAAAAACGTCCAATAACTATGATATACCTTCGACTGATAATCTACAATATCCGTTATACAACAATAGTACATCCTTCATGGCGAAAGCGTCCAATACAAAGATCCTGCTTGTGGAAAACGACCTATACTCCTTCCCGTCAAAAACGTCCAATAACTATGTTGATCTACATGTCGAAAACTCCAATAATACTATAATGTCTATTCGTTTCCAGTCTTAACAATACCATGTCTCTACTGTGCAATTTTCACAATAGTACCAAAATGTATGCTGTCCAGTCTTCACAAAAATAGCACCAGTATGCCTGTCCAGTCTTCATATTTACTCTTTGTGTATTGTGCTCAACTATTTTCATGAAAACTTGCACAAATTCCTTGGTGTATGTTCTGTCAGTCTTCACATTACTATCTGTGTTGACCTATCCTACACTCCACTTCTTCACAATATTACTAGATGTGTATTCTACTGTCACATGATACCACCCATCAGTCCTTCTAAGTATCAGCTGGGGAATGCATTATCTGAGTGACAAACTTACCCAGGTAACGCGTAATACATGCCACAGTAAGGACATCATTTCTTATAGAAGTTGTCATGAGATGGTTCAAGATGACGTGGTTTGGAACCGAGAGATGGTATGCCTCCTTGTTACTTGCGTAGTAAGAAGAGTCAGCACGTCTCAAGGGAGGTCTTCTTTGTTGGACTGAGGTACTTTCCAGAAAGCCGGCATTTGGAGGCTTCAAGTCGCTATTAACAGGAGGGAATTGGTGGGGGATATTATTCAACTGGCTCTGGGACGAGTTGGAGGAGGATTGGGAGATCTTGTTCAACAAGACGTTGTTCAAATGAGCAGGCAACTGGGGGGGTTCGGGAAGCTCGTAGTCCTCGCCCTTCTTTTTGAAGTAATCGTAATTTATAAACATCTCAGGGATATCGCTTGAATATGTAAGCTTGGGGGTCTGGCTGTGGTTATGTTGGAATGACGAGGATGTCGAGTCATTATAAGGAACGTATCTATTAGAGGCATACGAGTTTGCCTTTGAGAAGGGAGGAGGAGGTTTTTCTGATTGTGGGGGGAGCAGGTGTTGCTGCGATTGTGGGTCTGGATTGTCAGTGTCCATGTACTCGATGTGTTCAAAGTCGGTGGACTCCTTGGACAATTTTGACAAGAAGCTGTTGGACTTCTTGTGGATCTTTTCGACTTCATATTTGCCGGCACTTAGATGTCTGTTCATGGAGGAGTTGCTGTTGAAGACCTGCTGGGGGATGATGTTTGCGTCATAGTCCGTCAGGGCGTTCAAGTGGTTCTGTTGGTTGGAGGAGTGGTTGAAGAGGTGGGTATCGTCGATGACTTCAAACCAGTTGAAGAAGATCCCTTCCTGATCTGTTGCAGTGGGCAACTGGTCGCTGACCCTGTACTCGTTGTTGATGATGTAGAGCAACTTGTGAACTCCGAGCGGGAGGGAGAGGGTGACGACAAACTCGTTGGGGTGGGTGACGGAGGGGGCGAGCTTGATGAAGTCCCTCCAGTTGGAGAAGGAGCCGATGATGGCGATCTTCTGGATGGGCTCCTTGTTCAGGTTGACCCACTTGACCTCGACGGGGATGAACTTGACGCCGGACGAGGGAGCGTCGATATTGGCCATCGGCACGACCTGGGAGAGGTAGCTTGTTGTTGCGGCGTAGGGCTGGAATTGGGCGGCCTGGAGGGCCTGGTGGTGGTGCGGGGGCATGCCGGGGGCGGGCTCCGACACGGGCGTGGGTTCCTTGGTGGCCTGCGGGTCGGCCATGTCCACGTCGTCGTAGAGGTTCCTCGATATCTCCGTGGGCTCGGTCTCGATCAAGCCCAGGTTCAATTCGTTGAATTCATCCTCAATCAAGTCGTTGGTGAACTGGTTGGAGTACTGGAACGGCGCCTCGTGCTCCCCCGCCGTCCCTGCCACCTGTGCCGCCGGAAACCCGGGGATGCTGCTGGCCTCCTCGCGTTTGACCTGGTGCAAGATCAAATCGCTGAACTCCTCATCCAAGTTCTTCTGCTGGTGCTTGGCCGCCGCGGCGGCTGCAGCAGCGTGGTGGGTGCCCGACAGCAGCTTGCGCTGCCCGGCCGTCGACTTTCGAGTGGCTGTAGCACTCATGTTGGTGGTGGAAGTGCTGTTGCCCATGGTGGAAAGAAAGGATGTAGCAATTGGTATTTTTTTTTTGTGCTGTTCCCTGCTTTGCTGCCACCAAAAGACTTTGCGAGGGTCTTTTGGCCTCCGCGTGGGGGAGTCTGGGGACGGCCACGGGAACCACAAGGCGTGGCGATAGGCGCTTCCGACACCTGCTCCCCCACCACCACATCGCCGCTTCATACACTTTGTCTTTGACACCAACAAAAACGGGGAAGAACAATGCCATGCACGCACGTACCGGCTTAATGACAAGAATGGGCAGAGTGTCGATACGACGGAGCATCGTGTTGGGAGATCGCCAGAAAGCGGACAGAAGCTCCGCAGAAAATGTGTGAACAATAGGCTTGTGCCCGCAGCAAACAAAAGGCCATTCCCGCTGGCCCCAGAGGCGCCGGATATGGGATGATCTGATGCACCGGCATTGTGTGGGCAAGAGGTGCATACAAGAGGTCTGGCGATTCCTTGATCCCCGACATGGCCATTTGTTCTAGGTCTCCAGAGGGTCTGCTGGTTGGAGGCACCGCCGAGAGAATTTTCACCTCACGTGGTTTGTCACATGGGCACTCTCCATAGTTGGGTAACGACACCATCCAGATCTGAAGACCCATTCGAGGTTGGTTCTTCTGCCTAGATATCTCATTTTCCAGTTCGTCCCGTTGCCAAGTTCGTCCCATTATCCAGGTTGTCCCAGTATCCAGGTCCTCCTAACCCGTTAGGGACACTGAAAACCAATCCAGATCTGTCCATTACCCAGATTCGTAACTACCCAATATCGATATTACCTAGATTCGTCATTACTTAATTTCATTATTACCCAGAAGGTTACCCAATATCGTTTACCAGTAGGTTTTTCGTTTACCAAAAGGCATTACCCAGATCAATCATCACCCATCCATCGCATTATCCAAACCAGTCCCGTGACCCAGCTTCGTAATTTGCCCCAATCGGCATCCCACTAGGACCCCACCAGACATCCCACTGGGATCCCCCTGGGATCCCCCTCACGACTCACGCCTAAGAAAGGTGCCCTGATGTCTCCGATTGTGGCACAATCGGGGAGTACAAACTAAAGGGCAATGGTCGCACAATGTGGTTGCACAAATATGGTTGCAACAGATGTAATTGGCTGCGTTCCGACGTGGTTTGGTGAATGTATGGGAATTGTTTGAGTATGGTATGGGACTTGTACCACGATTGGCAGGTAGCTGATATGTGCTGGGTGGTGTTTGAGTGCCGTGGAGGGCCTGGTGGCGGACCCTCCCGTGATGTCGAGGTCAGCTGCTCGCCCGTGCACAAATGCGGGCAGCTCGGTTCCTGAAACAAACAACAGTTAAAAAAACCATAGAGAAGGGAATCACAGAGCATGTCGTGGAACGGACTCAAGAAGGCGATCAACCGAGCCGGGACGCAAGTGATGGTCAAGACGGGGCAGATTGAGGAGTCGCACGATGCCGAGTACGAGCACCAGGAGCGGCGGTTCAAGCAGATGGAGAAGTCGCTGATCAAGCTCCACAAGGAGTTGCGCAACTACCTCGAGTCGCTCCGGATCCTCACCAATGCCCAGATGAACATAGGCGATGCGCTCGGGAGCTTCTACGGGATCCCAAGGGAAGACGAGGATGCTCCCGGCGAGTTCAAGTACCACAACCTCAGCCACGAGTACTACACCACCATGAAGCGCCTCAACGACAGAACCTTGGAGGAGTTGGAGGCGCCCTACAACAAGACCATTCTCGAGCCCATAGCCAAGTTCAACTCGTATTTTGTGGAGGTGAACGAGGCCATCAAAAAGCGCCACAACAAGCAGCTCGACTACGACGCCATGAAGCTGAAGGTCAAGAAGCTCATTGAAAAGCCCGCCGCAAACGCCCACGCAAACACAGCCGCCCCGGACTACGAGGCAAAACTCAAGGAGCTGAAGGACCAGCTCGACGATCTCGAGAACCAGTACCAGACCTTGAACAGCCAGTTGAAGCAGGACCTTCCAAAGTTGATCAATTTGAGGACCCCGTTCTTGGACCCGCTGTTTGAGCTGTTTGTCAAGATCCAGCTTCGTTTTTTCAACGAAAACTACAACAACTTGAATAATTTGCAGGGCAAGTTGGATGCTAAGACCAGGGATGACTATGTCAATGGTCGTTTGGAGAAGAGGATAGACGATGTTTTGGGGAGAATGAAGGAGTTGAATATCACGTAGGAGCGGAGAGATAAGATAGCTAATAATATGACTAATATGAGGTTTGTAGGTGGGAGAGTGCAGCAGGCAAAGGTTTGAGGGAGTACCGGTGGATGTTGACGTAGTGATACAAGCAGGTCCATGCAAACGAAAGGTCTTTAGATTTGTGGCTAACAAGTAGAATTTCGGTTTGGGTGGTGATCCAAGAAGGCAAAGATCAGAAGTTTGTGGGAAGAGTTGCAAAAGGACTCAAATCAAGACTCTGAAAGGTATCTAGATTAAGCAAATATTGTTGCAAGTTTAGCAAGAGTCAGATCTACATGATCCACCTGCTACAGTTATAGGGCTGGATTGAAACGGACATTTTTAGAAAAATTGGGTGCAAAAGGACTCAAATAAAGAAGTTTCAGCTGCAATGCTGCCAGAGGGTGGTCAGATCAAGACTGAAAACGCAGCCAGATCAAGACTCAGGTGCTAAAGTTGAATAGAGAAACATTTGGAAGTACTGAGTGCAAAAGGGTAGCTGTGTGCAAAAGGGCTCTGTACAAAAGGGTAGCTTTGTGCAAAAGGGCTCTGTACAAAAGGGTAGCTTTGTGCAAAAGGGCTCTTTGCAAAAGGCTTGGGGGAAGATTCAGTAGCAGAGTTGTAGCAACTGTTTACTTCAAGGCAAATGTTGCTAGAGAACTCAACTGAATGGATCACTTTTGAAAGAAACTCTCAAAATGGGTGCAAAAATACTCAGCTACAAGAGAAAGCTCAGAAAGACTTTGGTAGAAGCAAATCAGATCAAGACTTAGCAAAGAGTTGAAAAGAGGTTCTGCATTTATAAAGAGAATATTCATAAGAAGAAGAAGTAGCTGCAAGAGTTTCACATAAGAGCTATGAACAAGACCCGGCTTTCAGAGTTGCAGAAGGGTTCAATTGAACGGACACTATTGCAATGATCTTGGAATACAGAGACTCAGATCAAGGCACTTCCGTTTTAGAGCTTCACAGGGGAGCTAAGGTATATCCTTGCAAAAAGAAACTCAGTTCAACTCGGCTGCCGTCGCAAAGAAGGGACTTTTAAAAGAAGCCAATGGATTAAATTGAGGCAACAAAGATCAAGAGAAAAGCCAATGAGAACTTCTCAATGTGGCAAGAACTCAGGAGAATAGTCAAACCATATTAAGTTAATTGAAGGTGCAAAAGAGCACCCAGCAAGAGGGTTTGATGTGCAACTCAGGAGAAATGGGTACTCAGTTGCAGGAAAAGAGACTCACAATGCAGTTGAGGACTCCGCAAGAAGCTCCCCAAAAGATTGACATTTTAGTTGTATTATAAGAATAAGTCTCCACTGCAAGTCATATCAACTCCACTTCAAGAGGACTGTTCTATACCCATCCATTGGCTGCAAGAAGACTTGTTGCAAAGTTCGGGGTATGCCGGGGCTTGGCTGCAAAATGCCCAAAGCCCAACAGTTGCCTATCTATCGTTAAAAGAGCTTCCTAGGTTGTCGCCCCACATCCGTGGATGGACCCCAATTAAACATCCGTGGATGGACCCCAATACGCCTCCGTACCCCGTCAGCCGTTGCTATGCTGTCCACCTCTAATCTCTCGAGTGCCGCATTCACCTTCCTCTTTATCTCCGCCTTATCTCTTCACAACCACTCCATTCTACCTTGGCTTCCTGTTAGGAGGATGGTGGCTCAGGCTGGGACATTCCTTCCGCTAATACCTACCACGCTACTGCAGTTGCATAACTGGGGATTGTAGAGCTGTGGGGTCACCCGTTGCATCGAGTACTTAACTCGTGCCAATGCCAACTAATGTGGTTCTCTTTCTGGTCCACATTAAATCCTTCTTTCTATGGCCCACCTCAAACCCTCCCCCTCTGGCCTAATCCACCCCTCCCTCTTCTGGTCCATCTCGATGCCCACTCTCGTATTGGTGCAGTTTGTGGCCGATGGCCTATTGTTCCCCAGCATTGCAGCATCTCCTATAATTTCCGTGCAGCACAGAGGCATGGCCCAGGTGGGCACGGCCCAGATGGCCCCAGCATGCCAGACGAGTGGCCCCACCAGCACCGACGGGTCTGCCATCGCCTACCGACATTGCTCCTCGGGCTTGCCCCCACGTAGGCGGCTGCACCGCCGCCGGTAGCCGTCCTCGGTGCCCCCACTCTCGTTGAGCCACTCTAATTTTTTGCGGCCAGCCGTCTACAAAAATCCCCAACAAGGCAGTCGTCCACGCCACCGGACGACATAGAGTAATGGAGGCCCACAGTAGGATCTGTGCTGATCACCGGGAAGCCGCTTAGTGTTACTTGGCGGGCTTTCGGGGGCAGGCGCTGGGCACGGCGCTGGCACAGTGGCAGGGAGACGACATGGCGGCGGGCTGGCGACACGGTGCGGCGGCGTGTCGCTAGTCGCCAAAGATGTTTGAAAGTCCGCCATTGTGATCCCACACGTTTTCTTTCTAGCCACGCCATGTTTCGAAGAGCCACCAGTAGGGAGCCACCGGGCAAGGGTCCGCTCGACGCGGCGTTCTGGCAGTTCTACCTCGAGTCGTTCGACAAGTTCAAGCAGCACAAGGAGGCCGGGGGCACCAAGGACAATTTGCCCTTCAATCCCAACAAATACTCGGCGTCGTCTGGGGCGGTTGTCCAGCTCACCAAGTGGTTGGAGGCCAACAAGGAGCCTGTGCCGTGGACCGCCATGATGGCGGCGGTGTTGAAGCTGCCCTTCACCAACGGCGACCCGGTCACGGCGTACAACTTGATCAAGTTCTTCCAAATGAGCTCCTTGGGCTACTTCTTGACCAACAGCCACATCAACAAGTTGGGCCAACCCATCACCTTGGTGGGCGCAGAGAACTGGGAGAACGTCATGTGCTACTTGGACCTGTTGTTGTTCTCCATGTTTGCCAACTTGGAGTCCTTCGAGCCCATGTTGTTCATTGGCAACAAGCAGTCCCACGACCAGCGTAACTTGTCCTGCTTGTTGCGTTTGTATGTCAACTTGTTGAGGAGTGGCCAGTTGATCACCACCGACTTGACCATACAGTTGTGTGAGGTCATCCGCAAGTTGGGTTGGCTGGAAGCCATGTCCCACAAGCAGCAGGACGCTGCCTCCTTGTTCCAGTTTTTGACAGAGACTTTGCTGATGCCTTTGCTTACCTTTAAAGTTGACATCAAGCATGGTGGGAAGTTCAATAAGGATGACGATGAGAAGTATCTGAAGGAGAGAATGTTGTTTGTCAGTATTCCAGATGATAGTGAATTGGAGGATGCAGACGGGGTAGCGGTTCCTGCTCTGATTCCAGAAACGGTGTCGACCTCCAAGACGAGTGAGTCCTCCAAGTCTGAAACCTCCAAAATGAGTGAAACTTCCAAGTCTGAAACCTCCAAGTCTGAAACCTCCAAGTCTGAGACCAAACCTGGCCAGGAACCCCTCACCCAGTTCCCTCACATTGAAGATTCCGACCTGGACGAGGTCCTCCTCGAGGAATGTCTCGAGCATTACTTCAGCAACTCCATCAGTGTTCGCCGAGAGCTCGAGAGAAGAGCCACCTTGGAATCAACCCGCCGGTCCATGATGGACCTTAAGATGGAACTGACCTCGGAGCACCAGGAAATGGTTTTCCCACTGACACCAGCATCCACCGAGTTTTCTGATTTCCCGACCCCCAAGCGTAACGGCTCCAGGTCATCTGTCACCAAAGAGTCGCCCGTCAGAGTCACCACCAGAACCAGGTCCTCCACACTTTCCTTGTGGTCCAACAACAACACCTCCACCGTCAACAAGAAAGAGGTCAACCTTCCTGCCTGGATGTTCCTCCGGTTGTTGCCCTTCTACACAGACGATCTCCTGCCCACGTCCGACACCGCCAAGACGTCTGAGTTTGCCAACCGACGCCCGATTCTTCCGCTCTGCTTGAAGCGGTACTCGTTCGACTCGGAGAAGCTGCACGCCAACCGGTCCCGCAAGAGAATCATCATCCCGCCCATCATCAACCTTCCGGACTTTGTTGCTGACGAGGACAACGACAGCGCCCCCGGCGACTTCAAATTGATCTTGGAGAGCGCCGTGTGCCACCGAGGCACCCTGATCTCGAGCGGCCACTTTGTTTCGCTCGTCAGAAAGAGCACCGACGACGTCAACGAGGACTTGGCCTACAACTCGACCTGGTACGTCTACGACGACATGCGCAAAAAGGGCCGTGTGGTGGAGAAGTCGTTTAAGGAGGCCTTCGACAAGGAGTGGCCCTACTTGTTGTTCTACAGGTTGGTGTCCAACGACAACAGCACCACCACCAAGGTGATTCCGCCCACCGGCCTGAACAACAGGTTCTGGACCGAAGACACCATCTTGAGTCCCATTGTCTCGGCCGAGGACCAGCACAGTCTTGTTCCCACCGACCCCAAGTTCATCAGCATCAGAGACAAGTATTTCTGGTACACCACAGACATGCAGATGAACTACAGAAAAGAGGTTCCTGACGGGCTCCTCGAAGGCGCCGTCCGTAGAAACAGCCACTGGTCCATCCTCAGCAAGTTGTCGGACGCCGACGACGGCTACTCGTCCTCCGAGTTGAAGAAGAACTTGAGCGGAAGCTCCGAAAAGTTGGCCAGAAAGAAGAAGACCATGTTGAAGTTGGACGACCGCTCCTCTGGCAGCTTAAAGAGCGACGAACTGAAGTCCAAGCTGGAAAAGCACGACAAGCACGAAGACTCCAAGCACCTGCCTGTCCTAAAGCCCGAAAAGCATCACAACAGGTTTGCAGAGTCCATCGACCCCAAGGATGCTGGCCATCCAGAACCTCACAAGCATAGGGACAAGTTGAGAAGAAGAAGAAAGGAGGCCTACAAGAAGGACAAGTGTGTAGTGATGTAAGATAGTAATAGATAATAGACTATTAATGAGTGTAGGGGGGGGTTGAGTTTATTGTTTGTATTGACAGGTTGTTTGGGTTTCTGGTTGTGAAGATTCAACGGAAAGTGATATGGTGATACAACTGACCAAGACCCGCTGAATGTGTGTTTTTTTTATTCAATTATCAGAGACGAGTGATTAAGGTATGGGTGATTCTGTTATCCAGTAGTTACTGGTGTCCCACAATTCCTGGTGTTTCCATAAGTCATGGTGTTTCCCACATCTACTGGTGTTTCCCACATCTACTGGTGCTTCCCAAATGTACTGGTGCTTCCCACATGTACTGGTGCTTCCCACATGTACTGGTGCTTCCCACATGTACTGGTGCTTCCCACATGTACTGGTGCTTCCCACATGTACTGGTGCTTCCCACATGTACTGGTGCTTCCCACATGTACTGGTGTTTCCCACATGTACTGGGTTTCCCACATGTACTGGTGTCTTGATAATATTACCTTTTCTCTAGCTGTGATCAACTCTTACGTCTAGCAGCTTCCAGAAACCTCCACCTATTTTAATCTAAAAAGTAGAGCTTGCCAGTAGTTCCTCCGACTACCACTAACGACGTCTCTACCGGATGAAACCTCACACACAGCACAATCCCAGTACTCGCCTTGATCTTCCTCACCAACTTACCCGTCTTCCAGTCCCAGAAAAAGACCCAGCCTCTGGTGTCACCGCTCAACAATGTCCTCCCATCGGGCGAAAAAGCCACCTGGATACCATACCCAGAGACTTCGTGGCCCTTGAAGATCTTCTTTCTATTCAATTTGTACTTGCCAGAAGCTTGCAAAACTTGTACAGTGTTGTTCATGGCCTGGAGGGCGACATGATGATCGTCGGGGGTCGGAATCAAGGCCGCTGACGGCATGGAGTGCTGTTTGGGGTCGGAGATGCTCTTGACGGGAATGTTGATGTTCCAGTCCCACACCCGTACCGACTTGTCGTCGGACGTGGAGATGAACCTCTTGTTATCAAGCACGGTCAACGAGTTGATGGACCCCAAGTGGTAGTTGTATGTCTGGGAAAGCTCTCCTTCGACCGAATAGTGCTCTATTTTGTGGTTGGCAAGACCCACAATAAACTCCTTATTGTTTGGGTGGAACTGGATGCAGTTGGGAATGGCCGACACCTTGTAGGTGTGGGCGAGTTCGCCCGTGGTGTTCCACAAGAATATGGTCTTGTCGTACCCACAACTGAGGAATTGGGTCCCGTCCGAGTTGAATACAACGTCCTTGACGGGTTTGGCGTGTCCGTGGAAAATTCGGACGAGTTTGTAGGTGGTGGAGTCCCACAACTTGATCTTGCAATCGTGCCCACACGTCAACAAGAGGTGCCCCAGACGGGGCAAGAACTCGATCTTTAGTATGCCCTTGGGGTGGGCTGTCTCTATGGTGTGCACCACCTTCTTGGGAGCATAGCGGAGACCAGATCCTGTGGTTCTACCGCCAGCTTCAATGAAGTACTTGGCTATCAGCTCCGAATGTGGAGGAGCTTCAGCATCGTCGTCTATGTTGTCTATTTCGGGGTCTTCAACGCCAGCAGACACATATTCCTCTTCCTCTTGCTCTGATTCGACGTCCTGTTGGTAATTTTCATGTTCCTCCTCCAAACTCTCCCGTTCCTTTCTCTGTCTCTTCAACTCCTTGGCCCTCCGCTTCAAGTCCAGACTCACGGATCTATCTCCTCTCGACTCCAACTCAAACGTGACGTCATCGTAGTAAGCTCGCTTGGACCCGCCAGTGGTCGCTTCAGACGGCACTGGCACCAGCACCGGTTCGTCGTCGCTGTTGTCGCTCGATGTGTAGCCTTGGACCAAACTCATGGTCATCTCATCCTTTTTGAATCAAAAAAAAAATCAAATCAACCAGCAACATGAAGAGAAGAGCAGACCAGGAGTCCGACTCCGACATCGACGTCAGCGACACCGACTCTGAGTCGGAACAGCAAGAACAACAGCAGGAACAGATTGAGGAAGAGATCATCAACGTGGACTTTGACTTCTTTGACTTGAACCCCGAAGTCGACTTCCACGCTACCAAGACCTTCTTGACACAATTGTTTGGGGACGACGCCCAGGAGATCGACATTTCCGGTCTTGCAGACTTGGTGTTGACCAAGAACTCCGTGGGGACCACCATCAAGACGGACGGGCAGGAAAGTGATCCGTTTGCTCTCTTGACCGTGCTCAACGTCAACGAGAACATCACCAAGCCGGCCATCAAGAAGGTGATTGCCTACGTGCTCAACAAAACGGCCAAGCTGGGCGAGTTCCACATCATCTTGAGAAAGTTGCTTGCAGGAGACTCCAAGTTGAAGGTGGGTTTGATTGTGTCCGAGAGAATGATCAACATGCCTGTGGAGGTGGTTCCACCCATGTACAAGATGTTGTTTGAGGAGATGGAGAAGGCCGAGGACGCCCACGAAAAGTACGAGTTCGACTACTTTTTGGTGGTGCTGAAGATCTACAGAATGGTCAACGCCAACGTGGAGGCCGACGAGGGCGCCTCCAAGAAGAAGAAGGTGACCGAAGTCCAGGACGAAATGGACTACTTCCACTACGAGGACTTGGTCTTGGAGCAAAACGCAAAGTACCACGGCGTGTTTGACTACACCCACCACAAGCAAGACACAGACCTGAGAAGAGTTTTCACCGAGTACGGTATTGACCCCAAGTTGAGTTTGATTTTGTTGGACAAGGACGCTTTGAAGAAGCTGGTTCCTGAAATGGCTGAAAAGTTCCCTCCATTTTAAGAAAGAGTTCTGGGTGCTCCACATTGTCGCTTGTTTATGACTGTGAGGTAAGAAGTAGGTAGAATAAGAATAGACGGCTAAAGCCAATGGGTATTTCAGTGTAGTGAAGTTGGGCGGTGAAGAAGCTGGATTGTTAGCACTTACTGTATGAGCAATATGAGCTATGTATACTCGACAACTAATTGTTCAATCTCTTGACTTTTCGTTAATAGATCCTAGCTTAGCATATATTTGCATTTGCATTTCTCTATATAGTCTACTATCCCCAATACTCCTTCAATCTAGTTGGCAACTTGTCCGAGTGGTTAAGGAGAAAGATTAGAAATCTTTTGGGCTTTGCCCGCGCAGGTTCGAATCCTGCAGTTGTCGTTATTTTTGAATTTTTTGTATAGAGGAGGAGGAACAGTGTTGCAGAGTGTGTAGGTGGTTAATATCTAGCAGGTCTTCTTCTTTTTGCAGAAGTTCAGCTTGAAATGTGGTGGTTGCTTGTTGTGTTTACTGGTGCTGTTCGTGAAAGAGATTTTGCAGCCAACATCATTCAAGTGGACAGTGAAGGAAACAAGTAAAAGAAAGGAGAGAACGAGTTCAGCCACAGAGCCCGGGTTTCAAAGCGTTGAAAGATTCAAATTTGACCCAAAGGTTGAATTAATCATATAGAAAGAGCAGTTTGGGAAGCGAATGCTGGGCAGTTTCTGTCAATTTCTGTTGAAGTTCTGCAAGTATGGTGAACAATGTCGATGGAATTTTTCAAAATGAAAGGCAAGTAAACACATTAAGGTCCCACCCTTTATTCTAGCTTATTGGAATATCCACCATGCCTACTACTTCAGATTTTGGTTAGCATCTGGTTAAGCTGTTCGGGATCTGTGAGAAGCAACTCGCTTGGCTGCGAAAATTCAGCAACAGGCTGAGGACGTGTTTGGTAGGAAACCCATTGATCTAGATAAAACCACTAGCCAAAACTGTAAACCCAACGTAAATAACGTTTCTGCAACTCCCCAAACCAGTCTCCATACCTTATATATGCTTTTCTACATAGAACCAGTCAGATCAACCATCCTATCTAACCAACTCTCTCCACCTACAAACCACCACAACTCTCTCCAACTCTCTCCAACTCTCTCCAACTCTCACAATTCCACCCATATTCCACCCACCACGTCACCTAAACCTCCATTAACCACATAGAACTCCCCTCAACCACCTCCTTACTCAACCCTTCCTCTTGTTGATCCTTTCACTTTTCTCCTCTCCTCCTCCCACCACGCTCGGGCGCACATCAAAAACAAAATAAAAAATTTTCACCAACACAACGATGGCACCTCCACACAAGAACCATAACTTCCGTCCCGAGAACGTGCTCAAGCGTGCCCAAGACCTTATTGCTGTCGGTCAGCAAGATGCTGCACTTGATACGCTTTACGACCTCATCACTTCCAAGCGTATTCGTTACCTTGCGGTCGAGGATCTTGAGCCTATTGGGCTTCTTCTCATTGAGCTTGCCGTCGACTTGAGACGTGGGAAGCTCGCCAAGGATGCCCTTCACCAGTATAAGAAGAACGTGCAGATGTCTGAGAACGGTCTCGACTCTGTTCAAGTGATTGTCCGCAAGTTTGTTGAGTTGGCGGAGAAGAAGTTGGACGAGGCCCAAGCCAAGGCCGACATCAAGATTGACCAGGACGAAGAGGTCGACTTGGAGTCCGCCGAGTCCCCAGAACTGATTTTGTTGAGTGCCGTCTCCAACACCGACTCTGCCGACAGAACCGAAAGAGAATTGGTCACTCCATGGTTGAGATTCTTGTGGGAAGCCTTTAGAGCCGTGTTGGACATTTTGAGAAACAACTCCAAGATGGAGGTCACTTACTCTGCCATTGTCAACCAGGCCTTCAAGTTCTGTCTCAACTTCAAGAGAAAGGCTGAATTCAGAAGATTGTGTGAATTGTTAAGAGCACACATGCAGAGTGTCACCACCCAAGTCAAGACTTCCACCCAGAACGCCATTGATCTTAGCGAAGGCGAAACCGTCCAACGTTACTTGGAGCAACGTTTTGCCCAGTTGAACATTTCGGTCAAGTTGGAGTTGTGGCAAGAGTCCTTCAGATCTGTTGACGACGTCCACACCTTGATCACCGCCAGTAAGAAGGCTCCAAAGCCTCAGATGATGGCCAACTACTTTGAAAACTTGGCCAGAATCTTTGCCGTTTCCGACAACGCCTTGTTCCACGCTGCCGCCTGGAACAAGTTCTTCAACTTGTACTCTCAGTCGCCTAATGCCACCGATGCTGAGATCTCGCACTTTGCATCCATCTTGGTCTTGTCCACCTTGGCCATTCCTCAAAAGGCCTTGAACACCAACGAGACTGTTGTCGATGAATACAAGTCTAAGAACTCCAAGTTGTCCTCCTTGTTGAACTTGAACTCTGTCCCAACCAAGCAAGGTCTTATCAACGCCATTGTTTCTAGAAACATCTTGAGCTTGGTCGACCCAGCCATCAAGCAGTTGTTTGACGTTTTGGAGAACGGCGAGTTCCACCCATTGACCGTCAAGTCCAAGATTGCCACTGCTTTCGCTGCCATTGCCAACGACAAGGAGTTTGCCCACTACATTCCTACCTTGACCGAGGTCATCTTGATCAGAATCTTCCAACAAGTTTCCCAAGTTTACCAAACCGTCAAGTTGGACTTTTTGATCTCTTTGGGTGTTTTCGACTCTTCTGCCGAATACTCTCTCAACGAGTTGCAAGTCGAAGACTTGATTGTCAACGCTGTCAAGGACGGTCACTTGTCTTTGACTGTCGACCACGAAGCCGAAGTTGTCATCTTCAAGTCTTCTCCATTTGAAGAATCGTTGAACGATACTTTTGTCGACAAGTTGCAAGTTTCCCCAGCCCAATTGGTTAGAACCCAAATCTCCCAATTGGCCTCCACCTTGCGTGACACCACCACCTTGATCCAAGGTAAGGAAGCCTTTGTTGCCCAACAAACCGAGTTGCGTGACATTGCCTTGCAAAATGCCATCTCCCAAATGGTCCAGGAACAACAAGACTTGGCCGACCGTGTCGAGATCATCAAGGAAAGAAAGAGAATTGCCGAAGAACAAAGCGCCAAGGAAGAGGAAGAAGCCGCCAAGTTGAGAGCCGAACGTTTGCTCGAAGAAAAGAAGGCCGAACAAGAGAGATTGGCCCAAGAACAAGAACGTAAGAACTTGGAGAAGTTGGAGAACGAACGTAAGGCCATCCAAGCCAAGGAAAAGAGAAAGATTGCCGAGGAAATCAACGCCAAGGGTATCATCAAGGTCGACTTGGACAACTTGGACGAGTTGGACACCGCCAACTTGCAGCAAATGCAATTGGACCAATTGAACAAGGACAGAAAGGAGTTGGACGAGAAGCTCAAGTCCTTCTCCAAGAAGTACGACCACCTCGAAAGAGCCTACAGAAAGGCCGAACTCAAGCATTACGAGAAGGACGAGGAGTTGCAAAAGGAGTTGGAGTTGAAGAACTACGAAGCCTTCAAGCAATCCAAGATTGCCAAGGCCAAGGCCGAGTACGAGAAGGCCGTCGAGTTGAAGGCCAGATTCCAAAAGGTCTTGCCTGCTTACAACGTCTACAAGAGCAAGATCCAAACCCAAAACCAAGACAAGATTGCCGAGTTGCAAGCCGCCGCTGCTGCCAGATTCGAGGCTGCCAAGAAGGTCCGTATCGAGCAAATCAAGCAACAACGTGTTTCCGAGTTGAGAGAAAAGCGTCAAAGAGAGGCCGAGGCTGCTGCTTCTGAAAAGAAGGCTAGAGAAGAAGAAGCCAGAAGAGCAGAGGCTGCCGAGGCTGCCCAAGCTGCCCAAGCTGCTGAGGCCGCCAAGGCCGCTGCCGCTGCCCAAGCCGCCGCCGCCGCTCCTCCAAAGAAGATGAGTTATGCCGAAAAGCTTAAGTTGAAGAGATTAGAAAAGGAGAATGCCGACAGAGCAAGAGGTTTTTAGATTATTAGTTTAAATAACGATAATGTTTGAGTTTAGTGTAGTTGGTGTATGTGCTGATGTGGTGAGTGTTGCGTCTGAGCTCCATTAAAGGGTTCATGCGCCATTGTTTGAGAGCCGTACTGTGAATTGATCTCTATTGTAGAATGTCTTTGTAGCTCGCTCAACTTCCACTCCCAAGCTTCTATTTGCAAACTTCTATTACTCTTTTGAGTTCTCTTTGTAAGTTGCTCCACCTCTTCCTCAAGAGTGGTTTTGTATGCTTCGCTCGCACTTTGGCTGCAAATTGTGGGACCTCGACTTTTTAAGTGCAATCAATAGCATTCAAGGTTGCTTGTAGTTGAGTATAACTGTAAGATACTGATGCTTACTATGTGTTCTTTAGTGAATTCATATCAAGGGAAGAAGGTGGTTCTGATGGATTGTCTGGCCAGACAAAAGTGTGGAAAGTGGGTGTGAGTAGTTATGAAGACGAAGTGAAATTTCTGAAAATGAAACCTTTTGCTGATTAGTTGGAGGCTTGGTGAGTAGAAGCAAAGTTGAATTGTAAGCTGAAAGGTGTGTGTCAATTGCAACTGGTGGAGTCCAGTTGAAAAGTGTGAAAATCTGATGAAAAACTCACAAAATCTACAAAGCCGTCGATTGCATAAGTCGATGTGTTGGCTATGTTCGCCATAAAAGCAATCCAACTGGAGGTTGTTCTGGTGCCCACTTTGCAGCCATAGGTATGCCTCCGTAGTGGCACTCAATAAGTTACTTGCAGGTTCTGCGGTATTGCCAATTATGTACAGCCACTGGTCTTCCCAGCTATCTCAAACAACACAAGCACACAATCCGCTTGGTCACAGCCCACAACTTGTCAGTTTGTGGACCGGGCTCTTAGCAGCCTGGGTTTAGCAATGATACATTCACGCACCGTGACCTCTACTATGATCCCATGCGCTGCGAGCAACTACCAAACCTTATTGGCCTGCTTATTGGCCTGGGAGCATGTGCGGCTCAGGTTCTATTTTAAGACTCACCGAAGGGTTGAGGGTTCGAGAGCTGGCATGGGTGGGACAGTCAAGGGTTCACGATGGTATTGGCCAGACCAAGCAGGTGGGCGTCCCTATGACGTCTTGTTGCGCCTGGAAAGCGCAGGCACGGCGATAGCAGAAATTCAGCCCCCACGCGAGTGCACAGCCTTGCGTTGCAAGCATAGCGCCGTTTCGCAGCCACTCGCCCAAACGCAAGATCGGTCATGTCAGCGCCTGGGATAAGGTTCTAGGCTGTGAGAAGGTGGTTGTGTGGGAGGCACGGGGGTTGGCGATCCCGATCTTCAGCACAATAGCGATCGGATCGGGGGTGTTCTGAGAGAAGGGACAAGCAGGGAGGGTGTTGGGAGAGTGGTGAGTCATTGGAGAGTGGTGAAGGGTGGGTGAGTGGTGAAGGGTGGGAGAGTTGTGAAGGGGAGAGTGGTGAAGGGTGGGAGAGCGGTGAAGGGTGGGAATAATGAGTAAAATGGTGAGTGGTAAGGTGGTGGTTATATGCGTGCTCAACCTCGTCAGATCAGCTGGGATCTACAAAGCCACCGACAGACGAAGCATCGGTCACTTCCCCTTGGCAACTGCTCGTTCCCTAGATCGACGCTCCCACTCCCTCGACTCGTTCCGCCCCTCAGGTTTTCCAGTGACCTGTGGAGATGGCGAGATGACTCAGAGAGACGTGCAGTAGGATCAAACGAAACTGAAGAAACCAGGCAAACTGGTTGCTTGGCTCTTGTCTTGTCTATTATGTTGGTTACTCTGTAGCTGGATGGTTTCCAACTTGGATATCTATTAAAATCGCATTAATTGCTGACATGGCCACCAGCTCGCTTCACACGCTGATACGGCCTTCCAGCTTACTACACCCTCCCATTCCCAATAAATTACCCAAGGCCCAGCCCTATATCATTATTACCGTACCCTCATCCCTTTGTATCTTCACCTTACTGAACGTCGGTCTATTGACGACGGAAACGTCTATGGCCATGCTGGCGTCCACCGAGTCCCTCCTGAAATGAAGACTCTCGTTCTTCTTCAACATCAAGGCAATGCACACATGGTACAAGGTATGGCTCGACTGCTGGACCTCTATAGCCTTTTCACGCAATTCGAGCACCAAGGTGCCCTCTGCCTTGGGGTCCAAGGTGTAGACCCGCTTGTCCTTCTCGGAGAACTTCTTGCGCCAGCCGGTCCAGCTGTCAAAGAGGGTGTAGCCAAAGCCTGGGTCCAACTGGTGAATGCGGATGGTGCCCTTTGTGCGGGAGAGTCTATAGATGGCGCCGTCGAGCGAGTAGTCGACGGTGGGCAAATGCTGGTGGAAGATGGCGGTGACCTTGGCCTTGGGGAAGCGGAAGGTGTACCACCCGTGCAACGACTTCTCCTCGCGCTTCACCTGGCAGTACACCTCGCCCGAGAACTTGTAGCGGATGGTGACGTCGGTGGGACTGCCGTCCTCCACCTCCAAGAATGCATTGATCCCGTTGGAGTCCGGCTTGGACCCGATCGGGTAGATGTAGTAGTGGTTGCTTCTGAGTTTCCTCAACGGGTACGAGATCATTGTGGATGTGTGTGCTGTGACGCTTGGTCCCGTCTGTGGGGCTGGTTTCCGAACGGCTGCCCTTGTATTTATATTCCGCCATACGATTAACCTCCATCACATGATCTGCCAAGAACAAGCGGGCCCGTATTCTTTCACCTGCCCGACTGGGAATGGTCATTGGGGAAATGGTGGCGGTGGGTAGATGCAGGCTGCAGTGGCAAAAGCGGATGCCCAAACGGGCTGCCTGCAGCTGACTAAGCGCTTGTTTGGGGTGGCATTGTAACGGCGTTGGAACGGTGCCTAGTGGCGACGGGTTGGCTGACAAATGGGCCCTGGTCCCAGGGAGGCGCTGGGGGCCAAAGGAAGAGGGGATTGGGGACTAGCACGTCGGGGGATGGGTGTTTCCTCTTGAACAGGCCTGCCAGCGGGATGATCGCCGGGCTGGAGATGGCTGCAAGCAGCCACTGGGCTCACTGTCAACAGGCTGCGTCAGGGCCGGCCAGGCTTGGCGCAGTCCATGTTGCAGTTGTGTTTTGTGTGAGCTTCGGCCGTCGGTGCTAACGTCTCAATAGAACCGCCAGGAACCCTCCGGAACTGGCCTCTGATGGCGCTAGATTGTGCCATGGTTAGCAATTGCTAAGCCCGTGTGTATAGCCGTCCGTGCGGAAATAACCAGGCGTGGACGGGGGCCCTCCAGCTCGAGACTGGGCCACTCAGCAGTATACCTGGGACACTCAAGGTGCCCTGACTCGCCCTCTTAGCTGGGTTGCTGCGTTGGAGGCCTGTGGGGTTGTGGTTGTGAGGTTTGTGGTCAGGCTGCCAAAAATAGGTGATGGCAGTGCTGAGCTCACCAGTTGTACTGCGGCACGGGTGTTTGCCTGGCGCTTCTCTCCGGGGTGCATGAGCAGTTCACACTTCCGAGTCCGCCTGAGAGCGGAATTTTGGTGGAGGGCAGGCTGGTGGAGGACCTCGAGGGCTAGTTGGGAGCGGACCTTGCTGTGTTGTGGGACGGCGTCCCCAGAGAACGCCGGTTACGAGACCTGGGCGGTGTTGCTAACGGAAGAGTTCGTAATTGCGACTGGTAGCGCAGGCGTCGCATTTCCGAGGCGCTGCAGCTCGTACTTGTGTCAAAGTCATTCGAGCAATGGTTTCCTTTTTGGGTGCAACTGGGACGCGTGGAGCGGTGACAGATGGGCTAGTGTGACTTGAGCTAGTGTGACGTGAGTGTGACGTGTGAGTTGAGCTACCAGGACTCCTGACTAGACTGACTGACACACTGGCCAGCTGACTGACTGGCTGGGCTGACCCGACTGTGCTGACTGGACTCTGCATTCTCAGCAGATTCCGGGGGGCTTTGGCTGGGGCTTACACGCCTGGTCCACTGTTGTGGTTCCTGGGGCAATTTGGGTAACAAAGATCGGAGAGGATTGACCAGGCTGAGCGTTCCTGTATGAGCTTTGTATAGCGCCGCCAGTGCGTTGGAAATCTGCTTACCAGTAGCAACTCTGTTCCACGTACGCTAAATATGGACCTCTAGTGAAGCCTCAAGCTCAACCACCTCCTCAAACTTTCCCCTAACAACCTACAGCCTCCCTCTCGTTCTCGCGTCAACACATTGTTCGATAAAGTGGGGTGACTCGAGTTCAGGCAACACCGAGGACTTCTCCGAAGCGAGCGTGTGAATCTCCTCGAGAGATCGTCCGATAAGGAGAATGCCGTCTGGTACCGCATGGCAGGATATCGGCAGACTGTCGAGGCTGGGTCATGATGTGGAGGGACCCAGCCTATTGTGGGCTGCACCTCACCTGTGACTCCAACACACCTGCCCCGAATGCGGATATTGGAGTGGTTGCAATGCATGGTGGCAAGACACGCGCCCTGGCAATCCCAGCAAGTACTCCGAGCGGTATCGAGCCCGCCGTCGACGACGGCTGTGGTGGTGGCAGTGCTGGGCCGCAGCCCCTGCAACATACTGCTTACGTAAGCGCGTCCTGCATGGCGTCCGCCCAATCAGGCAATCCGTTTTTTTCGCTAGCCGCGATGAGTAATATCTTATCGACAAGATGAAGTGCTCCAGCAGATTGCTCAACAAGGCCGCCAGGTTCGTGCCCAAGTCCGGGGTGTATCCCAAGGGCTTCGAGGTGGGTGGCATCCACAGCGGTGTCAAGAAAGACGGCAAGTCGCTCGACCTTGCGTTGTTGCACAACACCAGCGGCAACAAGGCCGTCGCCGGCGCCGTCTTCACCAAGAACAAGTTCAAGGCTGCCCCCGTGCAATTGTCCTCCAAGATCATCACGCAGAAGGCTGGTGTCGGGATCGACTCTTTGGTTATCAACAGTGGTAACGCCAATGCCGTCACCGGCTCCCAGGGCCTCAAGGACGCCCAGGCCATGGTCGACACCACAGACTCCACCTTTGGCAACGACAAGGATTCCACCTTGGTCATGTCCACCGGCGTCATCGGCAACAACTTGCCCATCGCCAACATTGTCAGCGGAATTCCCACCGCTGCCGCCCAGTTGGGTAACACCCACGACCACTGGCTCAAGTGTGCACAGGCCATCTGTACCACAGACACCTTCCCCAAGATAGTCACCAAGAAGTTCACGCTCAACGGCACCGAATACGCCTTGGCCGGTCTCGCCAAGGGTGCCGGTATGATCTGCCCCAACATGGCCACCCTTTTGGGTTTCTTTGTGCTGGATGCCCCCATCTCCGCCGGAGCCCTCCAGAAGGCCTTGAGCTACTCGGTCGAGCGTTCCTTCAACAGTATCAGTGTCGACGGCGACATGTCCACCAACGACACCATCGTTGCCATTGCCAACGGCGCTGCCGGCGGGCCTCCCATCGACGAGGTCTCCGCCGACTACCCCCGTGTCCAGGCCGAGATCACAGACTTTGCCCAGCAGTTGGCCCAGTTGGTGGTCAGAGACGGTGAGGGCGCCACCAAGTTCATCACCATCACCGTCAAGGACGCCTTGAGCTACGAGGATGCCAAGACTGTCGCTTCTTCCGTGGCAAACTCCTCCTTGTTCAAGACCGCCATGTACGGAAAAGACGCCAACTGGGGCCGTATCCTCTGTGCCATTGGTTATTCTGACGTGTCTTCCGAGCTGGTGATCCCATCAAAGACCAATGTCTCTTTTATTCCCACCGACGGCTCTGCCGAGTTGAAGTTGTTGGTCAACGGTGAGCCAGAACTTGTTGACGAGGAAAGAGCTTCCGAGATTTTGCAATTGGAAGACTTGGAGGTGGTTATTGATTTGGGCACTGGTGGAGGCGAACTGACCCAGTTCTGGACCTGTGACTTGAGTCATGAGTACGTCACCATCAATGGAGACTACAGATCGTAAAAGTATAGGTTGATTCGGGAATTGACAAGAATGTGGAGGCGTGTAGGTAAGAGAAGTGTAAGACGGGCGAAACTGAATGCAATGGAGATGAAAGGAAGTTAACCTGGTAGGTCTGGCTGAATCAGATTACATGATATTAATGAATCTATGGGAGAAGCTCCAGCAGGTGATAAAGTGTGAAACTCGTTTAGAGTGGCAAGCAGAAATAGTACGCAATACCAATGATACTCGAGAAGCGAGTTGAAAGGGTCCAGAGGTGAAAGGACATCATATGACATTTCCTACAGTCAATCAGAATTGGCTTGTATTTTCCATCCACCACAACTTTGCAATTAGTGTATAGGTACGAGTGACATGGCCAGGGCAATTTGCGTTAAAAGGAGGTATCCTAGATGTATCCTAGGTGGGTCCCCCTCTATGGGTAACTTCCCTTTCTTATGCCAAAGTAGCCATCTGGGGCTACCTCTGTGGCATTCAACCTGCCAGCACTGCCGTCGCCGTCAACGCCATTGTACATCACCGAGTTCCCCCACCAATCAATGTTTACACCGTGGTACTGAACTGCAAAGAAGATGATAATCCCCGAAAATGCCACCCCTGCTGTCATAGCACCTGAAAAGATATAGTTGTACTTCTCCCAGAAAGAAGAGTACCTTCTCTTCAAGTACAACATGGAGGCAGCAGAAAGGTAGAGCCCTCCGGTGTAGTAGCTCAAGTTGTAGGGCGCGTAGATCAAGAAGCCGCCAAGTATCAAGGTTGGCTGGAACGTGTTCATGTACCGTCTTGGTCCGTACATCTTGAGGGCAGCACACACGGGGGCAGCCACAGCACCAATCAAGAAGCAGTACTTCAAGACCGGGTAGATGCCACCAAACACCTTCTTGGGACCAATGACCCCCCACAAGATGGACGAGTTGTAAAACACCTTGGCCCCGGGACAAGTGAACTTTTGGGGCTGTGTGGGGGTACAGTAGCCGTCGATGCTGGTCATCTGGAAGTTGAGAACGGCTAGACACACAAACGACGAGACAAACACAGACAACATCTGGCAGCGGAACATGGCTCTGGGGGGCACCTTCAAATAGTGGCCCATCTTCAAGTCGGAGATATAGTTGGATGCCTGGCCGTCAATGTTGTAGCCCAACGCCTTGATGAACATCAACGCAAGCCCGTTACCTGGAAGGGCATACCCGACAATAAGCTCCACCAAGACGTTCAATCCAAACGAGTAGCCGGTAGTTGACGTGATGGTGGTCAATGGAATCAAAAAGATAAAGTTCATGCCTAAGGCAAAGAAGATTCCCCATACCGGCGTCTGTGCCGGGTAGATCTTGACACACAAGACGCCAAACACAACGGCAACCACCAAAACAATAGCAAACACCCAATCTGGGACCTCCTTATACCTCGCCATCATCCTCGAGTGTGGGTCGCTGTACCCTTCGTAGCTGGACCGTTTCCAGTTTCGAAAGGCAGAGGCGAGGCTCCTGGACGCCTGCAACATGCCCTTGTGGTTCACCATCACCTCGTAGATGAAGGCAAACGGGTACAAGGCAAAGAAGGCGCCAAAGACAACCAAGTTGGCGGCCGAATAGTAGGGTGGCCCCACCTTGTCGTACTTGGCCTGGTCAAACATGGTCTTGTCGTCCACCACCAGTCTGACCGAGTAGATGTGGCCCGTGTTGGTAAACAAGGAGGCGCTGTTGATGGGGAGGTACCCGGTCCAGTTGCTGTTGGTGTAGAACACCGCAACGATGCACAAGAAGGAAAGCACCAGCCCAATGTACTGGTTCGCCTGCGAGTAGAAGGGAATGGTCAAGGCCGAGTTGTAGTTTAGGATGTTCCAGTCGAACGAAGGAAGCGGGTTCAACCCCAACCCGGACTGGAACCCGGTGATGGCGGCCAAGTTGTAGTTGTCTGGCTTGATCCACGCCACCCAGCCAAAGCTGGAGATGGCCTGGAAAAGGTAGTTGGGGATCCAGAAGTAGAGGAAGGAGCAGCCAAACGTGATGAAAAAGAAGTTGTATCTCGAGATGGTCCACCCGTTGATGTTCTGCTTTCTTTCGGGATTCATCAACGCCTTGTTCAAGGCCAATGTTGGTAACAATGTTGGCCAGATGGCCTTTGTGGGGTACACGGCAAACTTCCTCATGATTCCAGCAAACCCAAATCCCATGAAGTTGGTGCAGAGAATGAGGAGAACCTGGTACCCAAAGGTGACCCACTCGTTGTTGTAGTACATGGGGAGCTTTTGGACGGTGATGTTGTACGCAACGTACGACACTCCGGCGGAAACAGAGTAGAAGATGGTGGCCAACATCTGTTCTTTGAAGGTCCAGGGCCCGGGGTTGAGGTCCACTACAGTTCCAAATACCTTAAACTTGTACTTTGGTAGGGCCCACTCCATGAGTTTTCCACAAGGGTAGAGGAAAATCTGGACAACAGCAGAGTCCAAGGTGATAGGCGGTTGTCTCTGGAAGAAGAACTGGTTGATGAATGTGCCAATGGCTGTCCACAAGAGACCCAAGACGTACACTCTGAACGTCTCACAGGGCGTGTTTGGGTCGTCAAACGGCTCACACACGGAACGAACCTCGGGGTACGGAGAATAGTAGGCAATGAGAGCAGCCTCCAACCGAACCTGGAGCGGCCAATCTGTGATCTTCAAGTAAGTGGTAGAGCCATGTTCAAGGTCACAGTCGTCGCTGGCGTACAAATGATGAGTATTGTGTGTCGAGTTTTCTTTGCAAGTATCGTTTGGCTTCTTCTTTTCAATAGTTTCGTTTGAGTTCTTCTTTTCCATAGAAGTGTCGTTTAAGTTCTTCTCAAGAGAAGTATCGCTTGGTTTCCTCTTTTCAATAGAAGTGTCGTTGGAGATTTCCTTTTCAAAGGAAGCGTCAATTGACTTCTCCTTCTCTCTAGAAATGTCACTTTCCTTTTCTATAGCAGTGTTGATTGCTTGGTCTTCAGAAGTTTCACCCTTAGAAATATCGCCTTCCTGTTCTTTAAATGTTTCACTTGCCTTTCCGCTTTCCGGTTCTTTTAAACCAATTATCTTCTCTTTGAAACCTCCTTTAGTAAACACCTTCTCTCTTTCAACTAACTGCTCAAATAAAAGGTAGTCCAGGTGGGGGATGTTCACGTCGCCGTCAAAATCCACCAAGGCCTGCCTCAAGATGGCCAAACCCTCCTCTATGGTCATCTTCTCGATCTTTTCAATCATAAACGTGGCAGTTGGAGGCAAGTCCTCCAAGGATAACAACCCATCCAACGCCAATCTGGCCAAAATCCTCAACTTCTGGTTGGAGGAGAGGGACGTTCCCACGTCGCCAATGCTGCAGGCGGTGGAGTTGACGGCACGGAGGTCGATGGCGTGGTCGTGAGCATCCAATTGGCTGGTGACACTAACCACTGTGCTGAGCTTTTCGTCGGTCATGGTATAGCATGAAAGATAGGTGCTTGTGGCTATTTATACGTATGCTCTAGAGACCCAAACACCTCCACAACCAAAGCGGAAATCCCAGCAAACACCGGAAAAGCACGTCTCCAGCATGGTCTCCACACGGGCCATGCACCAGAGGGTCCCATCCGCTTTTGTCCACGGATTTCCGGCCAGGACCCTGTGGTCCAGAAGCCAATATGAAGTGATTGGTGCGGCCAATGCAAACACTCCACTCACAGCAGAGATAGGCAATTTGCAGCAACAGCACGGCAGAAACGGTAGATCTGGCAGCATTGACGATGACCAGGCGGCTGTCATGTATTTGTACGGCTAATAATAGCGCTGCTGTGGGCCAGCCACCTGAAAGATATCTGAGTGTCAACATTTGAGCGTGCCAACATGAAAACTCATATTGTCACCAACATAACCTCAAAATTTGTAATCTAAAAGTGTCACTTACAACCTAAAAGCGTCACTTGCAACCTCAAAGTGTCACTTGCAACCTGAAACTGCAAAGCTACTTGACTTGGAACCGTGGCACAAAGACTACCGCCATTGGCGTGTCAATCCCATTAGTCTAGATGTCAATATTCCCTCCAAATACCACAGTTCTGTACATCCCAATCATTACACCTCACCTCTAAACACTCTAGTAACCATCTTCTATGATAAGTGTCTGACCATTTAGCTCTCTCTGTTACCACCATACATCAAAGGAAAAACCCTAACATTTGATTTTTCACTTTGCGGTATAAAAAGTCCGGGGAAACATAGCAAAAAAAAATTCAACAAGGTATTCCCCAGCAAAACAAGATGACAAAGACAATCACGGTAATTGGCAGTTTGAACTACGACTTGGTCACGTTCACGGACCGCGTGCCCGAGGGCGGGGAGACTATCCAGGCCAATTCGTTTGAGAACCATCTCGGAGGGAAGGGCCTCAACGAAGGCATTGCGTGTGCTCTGTTGAGCGGTGACACGGCCGTTCGCATGATAGGCAATGTGGGGGACGACACTTTCGGCAAGGAGCTCAAGGGAGCGTTGCAAAAACACGGTGTGGACACCACGTATGTGCGGGAGATTGCCGGGGAGAGCTCTGGGGTTGCCGTGATCTTGGTGGAGTCGAGTGGAGAGAACCGTATCTTGATCACGGCGGGGGCCAACGCCCACTTGAAGCCCAGCGCCGAGGAGTACGAGAAGTACTTTCCTGTTGGCGCTGGGAGTGGGGGCGATCAGCACTATGTGTTGGTGCAGAACGAGTACCCCGACCCGTTGAAGAGCGTGGAGTGGTTGCACCAGAACCGCCCAGGAATCAATGTGTGCTACAACCCGTCGCCGTTCCAGCCGGAGCTTATTGAGGCCGGCATTCTCAGCAACGTCGACTTGTTGATTGTCAACGAGGGCGAGGCGGTCCAGGTTGCCCGGACGCTCTTGAAGGAGGAGGTGGAGACGGGCGGCGACCGAGTGGCCAGCTTCCAAAAGGTGTGCGGCAAGCTCCAAAAGCTCATCAGCCAGGACAACATCGCCACGGTGATCATTACAATGGGGTCGGTTGGATGTGTATTCCAATCTAAAGAGAAGTCTAGTCAGTTTCATAAGTCACAAAAGGTTGAAAAGGTGGTGGACACGACGGGCGCCGGCGACACCTTCTTTGGAGGCGTTGTTGTCCGCCTTGTGGAAGGGTATACATTAGAAGAATCCATTGCGTTTGCAACAAAGGCAAGCAGTCTTGTGATTCAAAGCAAGGGGGCAGCAGAGTCCATTCCTCTGTTGGAAGATGTCCAAAAGTTAGGCTAGTCGAGCACCGTATATAAAAATAAATGTTGATTCGGCGAGGTGACGGGAACTATGTTTGGCGAACCAGGGGCACACTTGGGTCAACTATTGTGCCAACCAATTGGGTCATTGTGCCAACCAATTGGGTCATTGTGCCAACTAATTGGGTCATTGAGCCAACCAATTGGGTCATTGAACCAACCAATTGGGTCATTGAACCAACCAATTGGGTCATTGAGCCAACCAATTGGGTCATTGAACCAACCAATTGGGTCAACTAGATGAGCCAAGGTGAGCCAACCAGGGTCAACCCTACCATTGCTGCCAGAACAGCCAGTCACCTTAGGCCTTTCTGGAACGCAAAGAACCGGACTCCTCTCTCAAGTCAGAACCCGAAACATTGACGTACTCGTTGACCTGGGCAGCCATACCACCCTTGACGGACTTGACAATCTTGGACTTCTTGGAAGACTTTCTTCTGTAAACGTCAATGTAGAAAGCAATAAATAAGACCAAGTAAGAAGACAAGATGGCACAGCCAGAGTAGGCGGCAAGCATGGTACCTGCACAGTCACCGCAGAAAGGCAAGGTGCCGATCAAGGTGGGGAAGTTGGTGAACAAGATCTTTTGGTAGGTTGCAAAGTAGACAAAGCCCAAGTCCAAGACAAACTGGATGATCTGGAAGCGGGTGACCCACTCCTTCCACCAGACCCTGATGCCTCTGGCAGCCAAAAAGTAGTACCAGTACATGACAACATGGACACCCAAGTTGAGGAGGATAGGAACCCAGGAGATTGGGGTGGTTCCGATCAACTGGGTGTAGCAGAGGAGGGCGGTTGCTCCGTGGTGGTAGGTGTGCAAGAAGGTCAACTTCTTCTGCTTGACCACGAGGAAGACGGTGTCGATGAATTCGCAGAACTTGGTGAGGTAGTTCAAGTAGTAGAGGCACACGAGCTCCTGGGTCCAAGCACCCTTGTTGCAGATGGCATAGAAAATGCCCTTGTGGTAGATGATGGGGATCAATTGCTCAAGCATCAAGGTGAACAAGGTCAACGAGAGCGTGGTCAAGAACAAGTTGTGCAACTGGAACAAGCCGTTGAGCACCAAGGGCTTGATCTGGAACCGTTTGAACACGTAGTCCCCGCCAAAGATGACCACGTAGTAGACGGCGATGGCGGCGGCCACTGGCGGAAACGTCGAGAGCGGGAGTTCCCCCTCAACAAACTCGAATTTCAGCGGAACAAAGGCACCGCCCGTGGCCTTGCTCACAGCACAGTCAAAGTACGACCAGAGATACACTCCAAACGGAGTGTCGAACGTGGGAATGAAGGACATGGCTGGAAAGAAAGATGGGTCTGGAAGAAACTTTTTGTCGACAAATAATTGCTGTAAACAACGCGAAAAATCATAATTGAAGCACCGATGAGTGGCACTGACGAGAGTGATTACGAGTCGTCCAGCGCCAGCGGCGAGTCATCTGAGTCATCGGAAGAGGTCCAGTTGGCGCCTGTGTTCATCAGGAAACGTCTGGCCGGTGTTTCGGCCACTCCCGACGCCGCTGCCACGCGTCCCGGCCCCACCGACCTTGATCTCGACAAGTTTCTTCCCCAGCAAGCGACTCCACAAACCAACGACATGGTCGACGACACCGATGATCTCGACCCGCAACTCGAGCATGAGGCATGGAAACTCAGAGAGAGGGCCCGCTACGACAGGGACATGGCCCGCATGAGACAACGGGCGCTAGCCCGCGAGGCCCTGGTGCCTGCCGCCCACCGCTAGCCGGTGCTTGCTCTCCTCGGCTTCGTGTTTGTGTGCTCATGTGAAGATGGGGTCCACCACGACAAGAACAACAGGAACAAAGAGTGATATAGGGGATGGTCAGGACGTATAGGGGAAGGTTAGGAGGCTCCATGGGCCAGCGGCGGCGGACTGGCCTGGCCCTGGGTGCCCGTGCACCCCTCGTGCCCCGTGTCAGGTGGTGCTGGCGGTTCCCCACGAGCATCTGGCAGTAGACATTATTTCGCCCGCTGAAAAATTCCTCCACCATGCTGCTTGTTGTGCCCAGCGGAGCCGCCGAGTTCTTGCAGCCGTACTTGCCTATCGATAAGGCCAATGGCGTGTTTGTGACGTTGACGTACGCCCAGTCACTAGACTCCAAGATTGCTGCTCGGCCCGGCGTCCAGACCAAGATCAGCCACGAGGAGACCAAGGCCATCACCCACTACCTCCGGTCCCAGCACGCCGCCATTTTGGTGGGCATTGGCACTGTGTTGGCGGACGACCCCAAATTGAACTGCCGTTTGGGTGGCCTGCACATCCAGCCCGTTATTTTGGACCCCAGGGCCCAGTTTGTCTACGAGGGGTCCACTGTGGAGAGAATGTACCACACCGGCCAAGGGTTGCCGCCGTTGGTGCTTGTGGATGAGAAGTTTGGCAAGGAAAGGGGTTCCGAGGGCTCTGCCAAGTATATTGCGCTTCCTTTGTTGGCCAATCGTGCTGATAACTGGCTGATTATATTGGAAGCGTTGAGGAAAGAGGGTCTTGGGTCGGTGATGATCGAGGGCGGTGCCGTCATTATTAACGAGTTGTTGCGTAGGAGTGACATTGTTGATAGTGTGGTTGTGACGGTGGGGCCCGTGTTTTTGGGAGACAGGGGGGTAGGAGTAAGTCCTGTTCTGGAGGTGGGTTTGGAGAGGGTGAATTGGTGGAGGGGGATTAGGGATGTGGTGGTGGCAGCGACACTCCAGAATCACCAGTGAACGAGCCAGCGAATGAACCAGCGAACGCAGTGAGCTGGTTGGAGTGGTTGGGATTGCGATCGTAGTGAGCAGTGAATGGAGGAGTTATGGGCTGTATGGAGGAGTTATGAGCTGGTTGGTTGCAATACTGGGTTGATTGGCTGCAAATTTCGTGAGCAAAGCAGCGAGTGAAGTGAGCAAATCAGTGAACCGATGAGCTTGCCAGTGATATCAGCAGTTGTATCGTTGGTTGCAAATGCTTTGCAAATGCTGTTGCTTGGCTGCAAATTTACTAGTAAAAGCAGGAGTCAGCAAGGTCGCCGCAAATTGGGTCGCCGCAAATTCAGCTTAATATCGCAGGCTTGACCCTATCAGCTGGCCTCTGAACTCTGCAGTCTCCAACGAACTAGCAATTTGGCTGCAAAAACGGTGCAGACGCAACCGAACAGTGGTGCAGATGCAACCGCTAATAGCGAACGCAAAGCAAACACGCTAGCAACATGATGGCTCCTTCTTTTTTTTGCTCCTTCAAATGGCACACTCCTTCATACCACTTGAACCTCACTTGGTACTTTCACCGCACTCTTTTCTTCCAACCATTGGCTGCAAACGCACTCTGCCAGAGAAACCTGCCCGTCTCTTAGCGTTGCCTTTCGAAGAATTTTGACCCCAATCTCCACGCAAGTCAAGCATACTGCCCACTGGCGAATCTGGCTGCTTTTCTGAGCTCATCAAACATATCCCACCTTTTAATTTCCCACACAAAAGCATAATGTGCAATCTATAGACAAGTCAAACACAGTTGACCAATGTGCATTCATATCTAACAATAAAAGTAATGTTAACACCCGTAGACGAAAGAGAATTTTTTACAATAAAAGTAGTTCTATCACAACGGTGATGAAAGAGCATAATACACATCAGTACTGCCACTACTGCACATTTTTTGCCAAATTAGTAAGAAATACCCCACCACTGAAACAATATCAACCAATTCACACTGCAACCAGTTATTCCCTCTTCTCTCCTCTACACACGTCAAAACGTTCCTATATTACAAACAGATTCTATACGAAGCATACCTACCCGAAGTCTCTGATCTTCTGACAATCTTCACCACCTCACCTCTCTTCAAACCCAAGTATCTTGCGACCGGGTCTTCTCTCTGGATTCTTGGCAATTGGGACTCCTTCAATCTGTATCTCTCCAACAATTCCTTCTTTTCGCCTCTGGATAACTTCATATGCCTTGGGACCAACTCGTGGTGGGTGATGTTGACCACCAAGTCGCTCTCCTGGAATGTTTCTATGCTGGCTGGGGACACGGTAGGAATCAACTTGTTGGCACTTGGGGTGATGCTGTTTTGGTAGATGAAAATCCCGGTGCTGAAGTTCTTGTCACTTATGTGGATACAGAATGCTCTCATGGTCTTGATCCCAACACTGGCCTCGTCACAGAACTCGACCCAGAGCGACCCCATCTCGGGGAACTTCTCCAAGGCCTCGGCAGACGGAGATGCCTGGAAGCACATCAACTTTCTTTGCGGGTTGCCCATGGAATCACACACCTTACTTCTGAATTCATCCAACGTCATATCAATCTCTTCTTGCGTGATGTAGTAGCCTCTGTCCCGGACCATCTCCTTGGTGGTCTTGTAGGCTCTAAACAAACGAGAGAGCACTCTATTATTGTCTTCCATGGTGTATTGGTAGTGTGTTGAAGATTGTTTTTTTCGATGAGTGAAATTTTTGATGAGTCCAAAAATGGTCACGTGTGCTGGGGGTTGATGGGTTGGGGAGAGCAGGTCCAGAAGAAGTGTATTTACGGGATGTTTTTAGGTTGTATATTGTGGGTGGTATGTAGGTTGTGTTGGGTATTGATGGTGTGAGAGTAGGGGTATTGCCAAGTGTGGGTGGGTGAAGAGTGTTGGCGAGTCTGAGATGAGCTTGAGTAGCTACGCTAACAGATACGTTTGGATGAGAGAGAACGATAGCCTCCATATTCTACTGTGGTTTGTCGGCAGAAACGACAGTGGATGATATTCTACTCTGGTTTCAGTATTGTGCTCTTTATGTGGTCTTAGTTACAAGGTTAAACTCTCTGGTGAAGGTAGCGGTCTCCCTCAATTTAACTCTTTGCCCCTCTTAATCAAACTTTCTCCGGAAGGTCAACTCAATGTCCACATTACTCTTCCAATACTTTGTTTTTATTGTTTGTAAAGTCATGGTTGGAGGGATCTCTATCCCTCTACACAACAATACCAACCAGTCTTCCGGTTGTCTTGTTTTGTCCTTCATTTCCAGCGTCTTACTGTCAAACTTGTCTGTAAGATAACCAAGGATCTTGGCGGACCTCAACATGTTGTGGGAGGTCAACTTGATGCTGGACTCGGTCACTGGAAGCTTCTTGATCTTTTTACCGGACTTTCCACCAATCTTGAATTTTGGATCCAACTTCAGGTAGTCGGCCTCGGCTAAGACAAAGGTGAGTCTGGGCGACTCCTTGGGCGGAAGCTTGTTGTAAAGAAGCGGCAACCCTATCCAGCGAGGCACCTGTTTCCGGATCTGGTTGACCAAATGGATGTTGTTGGAGAGGTCGCTCAAGTCGCTGAGCTGCAATACAAACAAGTCCCTGCCGTTGCCTAGATCCGGCGAGTACTCGAAAATGGTGATTTGCAAGTTTTCGGGGACCTGGATCAACGGAGGACGCTTGGGGTCGTGCTGTGTGAATAGCGACTCCAAATCCTTGGTCTTGTTCTTGAGTCTTTCAAAGTAAAACTTCTTGTTGGTCACTAGGAGCTTCAAGATGGAGTTGTCATACTTTGGAGGAAAGTTCTCCTCAGTGTATGCCATAAAGTCACTCACCTCAGTGATGGTGGTGCTTCTCGAGAGTGCAGGACTCAGGGGTTCCCTCTTGTCGGAGGACTTTCTAAAGAGTCTCTTGAGGTTGGTTTCTGAGTCGATTCTCTTCAGGCGAATCTCCAGCATCACAGCCTCGTCAAAATCAAGTTCGTAGAGGTAGTATCTCGAAAGAATGGAGTCCAACAAGATGGCCCCAATGTAGAACCTGTCGTCTTTGTCGTACTGCTGTTGCTGATGCTTGATGTAAGGGTAGTCCCTCAAGAGGTCGTCGTAGTAGATTTCAACATTCATGAAACTTGTTTCCTTCATGGTCACAAGCAACTTTCCGGCCTTGATATCCACCTCACACCAGTTGTTGAGGGTGTCGTCTGTTTGGTGCTTTTCAAATATGGCCTCCATGTCCTTGTGGCGCTGGTCAATGGTCGAGTCTGGACCCGCCGAAAACGTCTTGACCTCCCTGCACGAAAGAATGTCCCAGATGGTGATGTCCCCGTTCGAGTAAAGTACCAACATGCGACGCTTGTTGTTGAAAAACTGTTTGGAGATGATACTCTTGTTGGTTATGGAGCTGGAGAAGATTGGCTTCAAGTTGTAGGGCATCAAGGTGATCTGGCTTGCCGCAATCGGGTTGAGGAGAATCTCAACAGGGATCGTTGAGATGTACTCGTCGTCCACCTTGAGTGGCTGTCCATCTTTGTATGTGTTAATGAACTCTTTGGAGGGACTGCCTGCTCCCACAACGTCCAAAAAGATGGAAGTGTACTCCTCGCCATCGTTGATGGACTCGGAGTCGTCTGAATCACGATCCAAGTCGTCAATCAGCACCAAGTCCTCGTGGTGGACCCCGGCAGTGTCCACCGAGAGATGTGATATCAAGTCATAGAAACCCAGATGAAGGTCATCGCTTTGGTTGTTGATGGTGCTATTGCTGTCGCTCTCGTGGTTGTCCGTGTAGTCGTAAACAGACTTGAAGTATTGGTACTTCAGCAAGTTTGTGGTTTCGGGAATGATATGTTCGTTGAGAGCCTCGTAATTCGAACTGAACAAGGTGCCATGTTGGGTGTCGCAGAGACTGAGCACAGGGGTGTTGCCTTGGGCCACGATGGTGGAAACACCCAAGGCTTCGTTTCTCCAGTCGTCCCCGTGCCCCAAGTCGGTCTTGACAATCTTACCGCTTCTATCACCCGAGAAAAAGGTCAGGAAATCGTCATTGACACTCAAGGAATACACGGGGGAGTCGTGCACGTAGATGTTCTTTGCAACCTTGAAGGTCCGGGCGTCCCACACCTTGATGCTGGCGTCGGAGGAGCCCGACACAATCTGGTAGTTGTCGTTCATCTCCAAGCATCTAATGTTATCTCTATGGCCAATGAGCTTTCTCAAGAGCTGGTTGGATCTCTTGTCAAACAAGTTGATGGTGTTGCTGGGCCCGCCCGTGGCAATCAAGTTCAGAGAGTGTGCAAGAGAGTAGATCGAGTTGGGCAAGTTGTCCAGCAAGACGTTCAGCAACTCCTGCTTTGGCTTCAACTTCTGCAAGTCCCACACGACTACCTTGGCGTCGAGACCGGCACTCACCAATTCGTCACTAATGCTGGGTTTGAATGCTAATTTGTTGATGTAGTCTGTGTGGATGTTGGGTAGTTGGGTGATGGAGGTGGTGTCCTTGTTTATCAACCGAATCGACAAATCCAGCGAGCACGTCACCAAGTACTCGTCGCTCACCAGTTTCATGTCGTTTATCCAGTCAAAGTGGACATTGTACGTGTGGTCGATGGTGTAGGAGTTTGGACGTACCGAATGCAAAGAGTGGGGGATGGGTTTCAGCGAAATAAATGTCTCCAATTTAAGGATCCGCTCATCCAAATCGTCAATGTTGTCGAAATCCTCGTGGAGACTGTGGTCGGGCTGGAAGTTGGCCCCGGAATCCCCGTCCTCGTGGTTGGCGACCCATCTCTTGACCGTCCCGTCTCTTCCCGCAGTGAAAAGCACATTGTCTCGATATTGGATCGTATTTATAGGTAGAATGTGGTTCTCGGTCTCTAGACTCTCCCCAAGCACATATGACAACCCCTTCCGGGCGTTGGCTACCGTCATTGTCAGCAAAAGTGGGAAGCGGTTATTGGCTGTGCCAGAAAGTTGCCAATTAAAAAACTAAAAGTGGCCCGCTGCGTCACGTGTGGGGAAATCTCCGACAAAAAGATAGGGGAAACCTACAATCTTAGTACAGAGCTTACCAATCATGTCCAAGGAAGACACAACTGCACAACTCAAGTCGGTCATCTATTTAATGGTGGCCCAGATGGTTGAGGAGCAGATTCAGCAGCTCAATTCCGAGTCTGGGTCCGAGATTGTCGCGTCTCCCGTGTTTGTCGCCTCCTTGGTCGAGTTGACCTACAACCAGTTGGTCAACTTGGGCCAGGATTTGGAGTTGTTTGCCAACCATGCTGGCAGAAACGCCGTCAATGCCTCGGACATGTTGATGTGTGTCAGAAATAACCCCACCTTGTTGGAGTATATGAAGGGCATCGAGTCTCAGTTGAAACTGACTTCTGCGCGAGAGCAATCCCACGATTGAACAAGTGGGAAAGGGCGTTACAACATGAGTACGAGTTGATTTGGTGGCCAGTAGAGAGCCATATCACAGGCAAATCACGTCCTATTCAAGTGGACCAATGTGGAATCCACTCCTGATATGGATGCAACGCGTCCATGAAAATGCCAATCGGAGAGCACCACATATACATCTATGACACTGGCAAACTACGTACAGATACACTTGACCACCTAAACTTGCTTAAGATTGGTCCCCAGACATCTCTGGCTATACAGGTGGCGCTCTTTTGGTGGTGTGTTTGGTGTCTCGTACGCGTCAGCCAGCTCCTTCGGGTAGCGCAAAACGCGTCTCTCGATGATTTTCGTCTCAGTGATTTTCCACATATATATATGTACCAACCCATCTCTGGAAAATCATACTTTTGGCACTCCTCAATATGAATGTGTTAACTACCCACACGAGCAATACCTCGCCATTCACTACACCCAAGAAGAGAAGCAGAGACAATGACCAATTGCTCACACCCCAGCCATCTCCAAAGAAGCTCAAGCTCAATGGACTCTTCCAAGACTCCATCTACACGCGAGCCAAGGCGTTGTTCCAGAGAAGCTCCAGCCAGCACCACGATGGCCCATGCTTGGTAGGAAGAGAAGAAGAGGGCAACAGCCTCAACACGTTTATCCACAAGTCCATCCAGAACAGAGAGTCTGGCGACAGTCTCTACATTGCAGGCCCTCCAGGCACAGGCAAATCCGAACAGATCAACTTGAGCTTGTCACGCATCAACAGCAGACACGTCAAGAGCATAAAGATAAACTGTATGATAGTGAACAACCCCCACCACATTTTCCACGAGATCTACTGCAATTTGATAGAGGAGCCCTCGATTCTGTTCTACAAAAAGAAGACGTCGGCCGACTTGAAGTTGTTGTTGAAGGAAGGATTGCCCAAAACCGCTTCTGCATACACATCGACGGTGGTTGTGTTGGACGAAATGGACTGCTTGATCACCAGAAACCAAGAAATCTTGTTTGAGTTGTTTTCTTTGAGTAGCTTGGCCGGTACCAAGATCAAATTCACACTCATTGGCATCTCCAACTCGCTCGACTTCACCAACAAGTTCTTGCCACGCTTGAGGAGCAACGGTGTCAAGCCCCAGTTGATCCAGTTCTTGCCCTACACCTTTGAGCAGATCAAGCACATCATCACCAGCAAGTTGAACTCGTTGGCTGATGAGGACAAGGAGAACGACGAGTGTGAAGGAACACCCTTGTTCCACCCGGCAGCACTCCAGTTGTGCTGCAAGAAGTCTGCATCCATCACCGGGGATCTCAGAAACGCCTTTGATCTCTGCTACAAGTCCATCGAGATTGTCGAGAACTCGTTGAAGAACATGCAAAAGGACATGACCAGCTACACCCTCGCCAACTGCCCCAAGGTCTTGTTGCCTCACGTTGCCAGAGTGTGCTCGCAGTCCTTCAGCTCTCAGGGTCGCCAGTCCAACAACAGCTTGGCAAACTTGAACTTATTGCAGAGAACCGTCTTGTGCTACTTGTTCAACTACCAGATCAACAACTTGGGACAAGTGTGCACCATAAATGCATTTTACGATTACTACACCGTCAACGACCACAAGTTGGTTGCCACGGTGAAAAAGGGGGAGTTTTTGGAGATTGTTCAGGCTTTGGAAGCCTCCTCATGTGTGTTGTTGACTAACAACAAGAAACTTAATTTGAACGACTTGGGAAACAAAATGGTTAAGCTCAATATTACCTATGATGATCTCGTGAAATCTATAGGCGATGTTGGAGTTTTAAATAAGATAATTAATAGAAAGTAATAGAGTAATGGTTAGAATGGTGTAGAGGCGGTGAGTTGATATGTGGAGTTCTAAAACAACTGGATGCGAATACAAGACAGGGGAACGTTATGGAGAACAGTTGAATAATAACAAGCAGAACAGTAGGAGAATAGTAAGAAGAAGCAGTCTAGCAGGTTGTGTTGTTTGGTGTGTTGTTTGTTTCACGTCCAAAGAGCTTGCCAGTTAAGCTTTCAAAGGTGACCAAGCTAACACAAGCAACCAAAGCTAGACCAGGCTAACAAAAGCTAGTCCAGGCTAACAAAAACTAGTCCAGGCTAACACAAGCTCATCAAGTTAACACTCCCACAACCAGTTTTTACTTTACACTTATACTCAACCTTTGCAGGTATACTAGTCATACAATCCCTTTGTCACTTATTCCCACGTCTTAATCACACAATCAGCCTTCCCTGCTCTCCCTCTCATCTCTGATCCACTTAATCAACTTTCTCCATGTTATTCTCGTACTGTTTACGTCCTGGTTATGTCGTGGTTTCTTCTTGGTTTCATCTTGGTTTCTGACACCCGTTGGTCACGGTTTTGCTTGTGCTTGTGCTTGTGCTAATCTCTGTCTCTCTGTGTCGCCGTTTCACCTATTTTCACAATAAATACATTTCTCCTGATCGTCCTAAATCCAAATATCCCCATATATTAATCTCTATGACCACTCTGGCTAACCTCTGGGCGCTTTTGTCTGCCCAAACCGCCACTCCTAAAGGGCTAGCTGTCATGGTTTTGAATTCACAGGTCATCCTGCACTTAGACCATACCAAAAAAAAACATAAAATTTTATCATACGAAATTTCCTAAGGAGACAACAAATAAGAATTCACGAGACTCAAGACCAAGAAACTCAGGGAAGCGCCAGTATAACTAATCATCGTTATCAAGACTACACATAACAAGCAAGATGTCATCGTCGGGCAACTCGCGAGGAGGGGCTCCGCCAGGCAGATACAACGATAGAAGCGAATATACAGATTATGGCAAGTCACGAAGAAAGAATTTTTACTCCCTAAACCCAAACTCCAGTATGAGCGGAGGCAATGGGGAAGGGCCGCCGGCCAATGGATTATCGCGCCGGGATTACAAGTCTAGTGGGCCTGGGTCTGGGTCTTTATCGCATTCCAAGCTCCCGCCCAAGAAGGACGGTTCCTACAATGGGCGCTCCTATTCCAGCGGAAGCAAGTCCTACGGCTCCTACTACAACAACTACAACAACTACCCCAAGGGAAACCTGGACTTTTACGGCTCCAGCAGCTGGAGGAAGCCTGGTTTCAACGGAGAAGCAAGATCTTTACTGAGTGGCCTGAACAAGTACCCACCCTCGAGCTCCAGCTCGTCTCTGTACAGAGCCAATGGAGGTTCTGCCGACTCGTCCCAGACGTCCGCCTCACTGACATCAAGTTACAACCCCAACAAGGTTCCACTTTCATCGAATAGAGGGTCACTTTCTAGCTCACGATACATTAATAATAAACCTAGAATGAAGCCTCTGCTTTACGGCAGTGCAGGTGGCCCCAAGCGAGTCAGCTCCACGGGAAGTCTAACCTCTCAAGGCTCAGGCGACACATATTTCCCCTCCAGAGATAGGTTCCACAAGAGATTTGACTACAAGAATAGAAACTACAATTCGAGCTACTACCCTAGGGACAGATTCGAAAGGCATGACAAAGATGACGACAATGACCTTGCAAACGAGAATGAAATCGATAATGACAATAATGACAATGAGGATGACAATGAAAACGAAAGCGTGCTGAATATGCTGAGAGAAGAATACGACAAGGACGACGAAGTGGAGCGTGCAGGCGAACAGGAAGAGGGCCACGAGGATGACGAAGAAGATGACGACGAGGACGACGACGACATAGAAGATGAAGAAATGGAAGAGGACGAAGACATATCGGAAATCCATGAATCTGAAACACAGCATGATACACAACATGATACACAACATGATACTCAAAACGAGACACAGCTCGATACACAGATTGACAAACAAGAGCCTACTTCATCTATTCTGGATCCACAGCCCGTTGCACAGTCATTGTCGCAAACCTCAGTCCTGCCAAACGACACCCAAGACATAACGTACGAAGGGGGATGTAACTTTCCTTTGACCAAGATGGACGCCGCCTTTGCCAAGCTCCAAGAAGAGTTTTCCTCCAGAACCAAGCACGAAAATGGTCACTATCTCAAGTATTCATTGGCAACTCCAGTGTCCAACTTTAAGGATTATGCATTTTACCGTAGGAACCTCCAATCATACAGCACAAAGAGAGAGACCTTGTTACCATTTTTGAAGAAGAACCACCAGAACTTGCTTTCCAAGACTGTCCAATTGTGGGATCAATACCAGAAGGGCCTTAAGTTGTGGAAGAAGGAAGGTTTGATGATGGACCAGCAATTGCGGATCCTCCACCCTCCAGATGATGAAATGCGCCGGGAAATCGACCTGGGAGACTTCAAGAAGAGTGCAAACTATATCCCAGTTGGGCTGTTCCCATCGTCACTGCCAAACACCACAGGTCCACCAGGCGTTGAACCAGCGCTTGAAATCGACACTCCTGATAGAAGTTCTGGCCGTCGTGGCAGAAGACACGGTGATTTGGTCACCACTGAAGCCGAATTCCAAGAGATCTTGGAATCTCTTGGGAAAGAACTGGAGGAAGACCCTCTTATCAAGGCCGAACGATTGGCAGCTAAGATTCCAGATTTGATTTTGGACCCAATTGAACTCGACAACTTTAAGTTCAAGGAACTGAACAATATTGTGCATGACAAGGAAAAGTGGGCCCACCGTGTCAAGACAGACTTTATCAACAACTTCCTGCCCAGTGAGCACGAATTGTTCTGTGAAGGCTTCTGTCTTGCCCCCAAGAGATTTGGGGCCATCTCCAGACATATGGGTGGGTTGAGAACTGCCCGTGAGTGTGTGATTCACTACTACATCACCAAGAAAGATGTCAACTACAAACAAATGTTGGCACAACACAAGAAAAAGGCCAGCAGAAAACAGGGAAAACGTAAGAGTGCTGCTAACCGGTCTAGAAACGTTCTGCAATCTCATACACCAACGGAAGAAATCTCACAGCCACAAATTCCAATCCCCAAGCCATTGTCAGAGAAGGAGGTTAATATCGAAATAGTGCAAGGTCCTGCTGTTATTGCTGCTCAAGTCGAAGAGCGCAAGAAGACAAATCCTGAGAAGGTTGTGCCAGCCAAGGTGGAGGAGACAACTCCAGTAGACGAAACCCGCAAGAGATCTGTTGAGAAGGTTGAGGAACCACTGAAGAAGAGGGTCAAGAAGAGCAGTAAAGAAGAGGAGCAGGAAGTGCACATACTAAGCTTTCCCGTGGGACCGCCAGCAGAAGTTGCCGAGGCGCCCAAGACCGAGCCCGAAGTCAATGGAACGTCCAACCCACATCCAAATCCAAGCCCTACTTCTGCATCCAATGGAACCCAGATCACCTTTGACTACGAAATCAAGGAGCGCCGCAAGGCCATTTCCAGCTACTGGTCCATCACCGAGGTGAATATGTTCCCCGAGCTATTGGAAGAACATGGCACCAAGTGGAACTTGATAGCAGATAAGTTGACCACCAAAACGGCCACAATGGTGCGTAACTACTACCAGCGGAATGCCGAGAAGAATGGATGGACGCAGATCCATCCAAAGGATGAAACTTCCGACGTCAAGGCTGGTCTCGAACACGAAGAACAGTTGAAAGCAGAGCCAACCACAGAAGAAACCAGCTCAGCAGCAGCAGCTTCGTCGCTTGTCAAGGATGAGCCCAAGTTGAACGGCCTGGCTAGTGTCATTGCACCAGCCGAGCCTGTCCATGTTGCGGTAGCCGCTGCTGCTCCCGCTCCTACTGCTGCTATTGCAGCTGCCGTTGCTCCTGCTCCAACTGTTATTTCTACGGCTGCTCCTCCTGCCACCAAGGTTGGATTTGCTCCACCTTCGAGGTCGTCGATCATGAGTCTTCTCAACTCGGAGTCCTCTCCAGCCAAGGCACCACCATCTAGAAGCGGTCCACCGATCTCTCTTCTGGATCTCCTCAACTCCCCTTCGACTAATAAGGTGATTCCAGAAGAGAAGGTGAAGCCAGAGAAACCAACCAATACTAACCGCATCTCCAATTTGCTTTCACCCACATCTGGAAACGACTAATTGTTTAGTTCTCTATTGTATTATATATATGCTAGTACGTACTTTATAGAGCATGAACCATGTAGTGAGCGATACGCCAACTAAAGCACAACATCTTAAGCTACGCAGTAACTGACGTTACCAAAACTAACTGGAGTACCTGATAGTCTACCACTCTTCCTATTACCTTTAGAATCACACTCATACACCTCTAGTCAACGCCCAAACTGAACTGCCCAAAGCTCCTCTGGACAGCCCAGCTTGGTGCGCTTACATAAGCATTGATTGATCAAATTTTTTTGCGGTGAAAAAATTCATCAACCAAGCATGTTAAGTCGTCCAGGAATAAGCTTCAGCAGAAGCTTTTCAATTGGCCGTCGTGTGTTGCAGCAGCAGGCCGAGAGACCGGAGATCCCCCTTTCGGTCAAGGCTCTGGTTGCCAAGGTAAGATACGACCTCCCAGCCAGAGTGGCACTTGGGCGGTTGACGGACCCCGAGATGGAGAGATTGAGAGTTGTGCCCACCTTGAAGACGTTTTTCACCGGTTCACCTGTGCACGAGAACAACATCAACGAGTTGAACCGTATTTTGAGAAAGCACGTCAACTTGCCCACTCGTGTGTTGAGCGACGCCGAGCTCAAGGCCTCCAAGTTCATTTCGTTTGAAAAGTACAGAGAAATGACCCAGTCGGGCACCAGAGTCAAGGGCTTGCACTTCAAAGAATTGACGAGCATTTTGCATAGACTCAGAACCATCGACCCACAGTTGATGCCCCTGGAGGTGTCGGATGTGTTGGCCAAGTACACACACACCGTCAACGAGTCCTCGGTGATAGAGGCCAAGGTCAAGACGGTCGACGAGTTCGGCAGAGCCCACGGCAAGGCCAAGAGAAAGGCCTCACGTGCCGAAGTCTGGGTCACCCGTGGTGATGGTGAGACCCTCATCAACGGCAGACTGATTGCTGACTACTTCCCCAGAGACACGGACCGTAGAAAGATTGTCTACCCATTCCAAGTCATAAGCCAAGAGGGCCAGTACAACATCTTTGCCACTGTCTCGGGCGGTGGTGTTTCCGGCCAAGTGGAGGCCGTCATGTATGCCACCGCCAAGGCCTTGGTGGTTGCCAATCCTTTGTTGAAGCCAAGATTGAGAAAGGCAGGCTTGATGACCAGCGACGCCAGAATTGTCGAAAGAAAGAAGCCAGGTAAGGTCAAGGCCAGAAAGGCTCCAACCTGGGTTAAACGTTAGGTTCTTGTATATATCAATAAAGAAACGTCTAGAATGTGTAGGCAGGACAACCTGCTCTGCAGGATGGCCCTTTAATCTCTATATTTGACTGACTCTAGGTATTATCTATTCTTGAGATGAGAACTTAGGTTTAGTTGGCTGACAAACGCTACGTACTCGCTGTTAAGCTCAGTTATAGTTACGAGACAAAGGTATAGATAGGAGACAAAGTCTAGGTAAGTCCCTGTGCATGAGCTGAGCAGGTATAGGCTGACAAACTCTAGGTAATCTCATTCTTGATCTGAACAGGTATTGAGAGACAGACTCAAGTAGCCTCTTTACTTGAATTAAAGCTCAGGTAATCTTACTTCATCAGATCTCCATCAGATCTCACTTCATTAAGTCTCACTTCATCAAATCTTACATGCCTTCACATAATGTCTATTGGAATTCTAAGTCTACGGCTAACTCTAGATGTCACTCTATCGACATTCCCACTTCCCAGTTGACCACCAAATGCTCTAATCAGTTTCGTTTAAATACTCTAAAACCTCTTCTAATTCTCCCTTACCATACTTGTCGATCTTACCTTGGAAATTGGCACCCTTACCACCACCCTTCAAGTTTTGAATCTTCAGCTTCAACTCCTTTTGAAGGGTTTCTGCAGCAGGCCCAATCACCTTGACCATACCGCCGGTGGGGTACTCTCCGTTGAGAAGAACAACGGTGTTCTTGTCCAAGGTGATGTCGGCGTTGTCTGACTTGTTGATAAGAGTGGTGAGCTCCTTCTGGACAAACAAGACAAAGTCTGGGCTGTTGTCTGGTCTGTACAGGTACCCGATCTTCTTGCCCTTGGAGAACTCGCTGTAGATTCTGTTTGCTTCGACGGAGGCGATTTCCTTGAGGAGGTTGCTTTCACGGGATTGGGTCTTTCTGTAGTTTGTGTGAAGCTGGTCAACCTTTTCGACAACCTCCTCGATCTGACACAGGAGGTGGGAGCCTGCCACGTCCTTGAGAAGCGTGTGGGTCTGTCTCAAGTACTTGGGGACACGAGAGCCACAGGTGAAGTAGACACGCGAGTGGCCCCCACGGACACCCACCTGGTGCAAGATGGACACGGCCTGGATCTCACGGGTGCTCAGCAAGTGGGTTCCACAGCATGGGTTGTAGTCAATGTCGCCGATGCACACCACACGGAAGATGCCCTGCGAGAAGTCGTAGTCATCCGGCAACTTGGACTTGTCAAAGTCTCCCAGGTTGATGTCTGGGGTCAGCGCAACAATTTTCAAGTCGTGGACAATGTACTGCTGGACCTTTTCGGCCACCTCCTCCAAGGTCTTGTCGTCCACCTTGGTGGGGAGCTCGACGTAGTTGAGCACGTCACCCATGCTCCAGCTGAGACTGGGCAAGTCGTACTGGTCAAACACGGCAGAAACCAAGTGCTGGCCCGTGTGCTGCTGCATGTGGTCGTACCGTCTGGCCCAGTCCACCTCGATCTTGACGGGCGTGCCCTCTGGGATCGGCGTCTCGGTGACGTGAACGGCCTGCAACTGGTCTCTCAACACCTGTGTCACCTTGACCTCCTTGTTGTCAAAGAAGAGCGTTCCTTGGTCGTATGGCTGGCCTCCACCTTCTGGAAATAAGACTGTATCCGAGAGTTCCACGGCCAGAACAGTGTTGGCCTTCTTATCTTGCTTTTTCTTGTTCTTCTCCTGCTTGTCTTTCGAGGTCATTGGAAGGGAGTATTCGTAGCTCTTGACGACAGTTGCATTGAGCGTCTTGAGGTATGAGTTCTTCTGGCACGCAAGTGCCCCAACTATCGTGGATGTCATGCTGGCAATGGTTGTTTCTTGGATGGTCTAGTGCCGTGTCTATTTTTGCGCTTTATATAGTTGCGCTCCGGCATGAACTTCTCCATTGGGAAGACAGCCGAACATGATGGAAGCCAATGACTCATGAGGCGAACCCAGTGCTTCTTAGATGGAAGACTTCTAATGATTAGTAATGTCGATGGGTTCTACAGTGAGCTGGGTGAGTCATTGGAGGGGGAGAGAAGGGGACCGGTACAATTTAAGGTTGTATTAAGAGATGCGCTTTGCAGAGGACCCTGAAAAGTCAGGACCACATGAAGAGAAGGCTGTATAAGAGAAAACCTTTGGGATTCAAAGGTTGGCATATCAAGAGGCATTAACAACAACATAGATCACCTATCGTTACTTCTCCTACAACACTTCTCATAAATAGTGTATTATAAATTTGCAGACTCTACCTTCTAAAAGCAAAAGCAACTATGGCGATGGAAGCAATGACACCCAAGGCCCCACCAATGACGATTTCATTAGCAAACCCGGGGATGATTTCGCCGGAGGAGGTGTTTCTGGCTCTGTTGGCGGATACCGGGGCCGGTTCGTGTGCATTGTGGATGTACAAGTCGGACTTGTCGTTCTTCAACTTCTGGTTGATGCGGATGCATTCGTGCAAGTCGCTGTCACTGGTGATGGACACAATGTCGCCTTCATCGTCAATGTAGCTGATGGCGTATTCCTCCACGGCAGTTTCTTCCTCGGTTGTTTCGGTGGGAGCAGGCACTTGCAAGGTGGAGAAGTCCTTGGCCGACAACTTCTCGTTAATCAAGGACCTCAACTTGGCAATGCCTTCACTGGGTCTCACGGCAATACGGTGGACTCTGCCCTCGACAGCAGGAGACCTGAACTTGAAGGTGAAGGGCACGTCAGCAGCCAAAGATTCGGCGTTGCTTCCGTAGCCAGAGCGTTCAGCCACGCCGGAAAAGGTCATCAGGGCTCTTCTGTTGGATCCCGTCAGCATGTTCACGTGGGAAATGGAGTCGGAGGGCTTGATTCCGTCAATGTTGAAGGCGTGGAACTCGGAGGGAGTCACGTCGGGAGCCCCGCTGCCGGTGATGGAGTCGGAGTGTGCGGACTCACTATCCTCGTTGTCCAACGACGTCCAGAACTTGTTCCAGGCAGGCCCTTCGTTGGGCGAGAAGGGGTCTTGGGAGTGTTGGGGGTCTTGCAGAGGGGTGCCTTCGGCGGTGCTCGACTCGATCTGCTTGATCTGGTTCAAGGTGGCATAGGTCAACTTCAACACATCGACAATACCGACTATCTCCTGCTCGTCACCAACAACAGGAAGATTCAAGTAGTGTCCTTCAAACATCTGTCTCAAGGCCAGCTGGATGGGCAAGGAGATGGAGGCCACGTCGGGCAGCGGGGTCATGACACGCACAATGGAGCAGTTCTTGGGGTCCAAGCCCGTGGCAATGACACGGAGAACAACGTCCTTGGACGTGAAGATGCCCGTCACCTCGTCGTTGTTGTCCTTGACCAAAACGGCGGTGGTTCTGTTTTCCTTCATCAAGACGGTGGCCTCGAAAACAGACGCCTTGACGTTGGTGTAGATGGGGATGGTGGAGGCGTCCAAAACGTCCTCCAACGTGGGCCCGTTCATCTTGGTTTTCAAGTCCTCAAAGTACTGGAACACATGCTGGGGCTGCTGCTGGGGGCCCCCCATCTCCAGGTGCACCGAGTCGAGCGCCTCGTAGAGCTTCTTGGACGACGAGTGCATTCTCTCCAACTTCTCCATCTGCTGTGCATAGCACTTGGTGATGTCCAACACACCCACAATCTGGTTGTTGTCGTCGAGAACAGGAAGGTGTCTGAAGCCACGCTCAACCATCAAGGTCAATGCGTCCAGGGCTGGCGACAGGGCATTGGCACATAACGGGGAGGGCGTCATGATCTGGTCAATGGTGACGGCGCTGGCCTTGAGGCCCAGCCCGACGATCCGGAACGCAAGATCCTTGGCCGTGAAGATGCCCAATAGCTCGCCACCCTCGTTCACCACCAAAACACAGTTCTCCCTCTTTGCAGTCATCAACTGGGACACCTCCGACACGGTCGCCGTCGTCTTGCAGATGATGGGCTCGGACGGCCGGAGCGCAAGCACCGTCCCGGGCGCCGCCTTGCGATGCTTGGTGGTCCGGGCACCCTCCTTCTTTCTCTTGCTCAAGTCGTTCTCAATCTTCCTGCGGATGGCGTCGTCTCGCTTGGACTGTCTCCTCCTCGAGTCGGTGTTGCTGCCTGCCGACGAGGCAGACGCAAGATCCGAGCCTCCACTAGCACCAGAAATGCTGCTCTGGGCCTTTCTTGATTTAAAAGACGACATGAGGCGGTGGACTCGCTCGTTAAATGTGTCCTTGTGGTTGAAATGGAACTTTGTTATTTTGGCTGCTGAGGAAATCAAAATACTCGTGAATCCTCGCAGGCCCACCGGATTCCGTCGAGACGTTATATATCGCTGGCGAGATCAGCCCACTTTGTCTTGCGCCCATCTTCAAGAAAGGCTACTGGCTGTATGTAACCAACGTATGAGAAATAAGGAAGCCCACATTTACCGCCTCTGCAAAGATCACCAGGTCCTTAGATCAGATCCACTAAACGTAATTTCTTGCCTCGAAAAAAAGCCAAAAAGGCACACATGTTTGAGCTCACACCAACGCTCATTGAGTTCATCAGGAACTCCGCAATTCCCCAGGAAACCGTCGACAAGATCACCCAGGGCCCCGCCATCTCCCATGGCAACTTGATCAAGGTGTACCAGGCGTCCAAGCCCCAGGACTGCCACAAGTTCACAGACTTCACCAGGCTAGTCAAGACAAGATTGTATGTTGCCCCCCAAGAGAAACCCGCCGAAAAGCCCAAGACCAAGGAGTTCATTGAAACCATGGCCCGTTTGCGCAGGAAAAAGAAGGAGGAGGAGTACCAGAAGTTGATCAACCCGTCTCCTCAGTACTCCACCTTGTACGAGGAGGACCTCACCGAAAAGGTGTCTCCGCAACAGGCCACCAAGGAGGTCAAGAGTCACATCACTACCATATTCAACATCTTCATCAGTGTGGCGAGTGTCATGTACGCCATCTGGTACTGGACAAAGTCTCTGTGGGGGTTGCAGGATAGCCACCGTGTGTTGATGTCCTTGTTTTTCGGCATAGTGGTCTTGGTGGCAGAGGTGGTTGTGTATTTGGGATATTTGAACAAGGTTGAGGATGCAAAGAAGAGAGAAAGAAAGAAGAAGGAGGTCAAGAAGGTTTTGAAAACCTACGACTTGAGTGCAAAGGATGAGTAGGGGGATTGGGTGATGCGTCGAGGTGGACACTGTTAGTGGAGCAGTGCTATGCTTTAGTTTTTATTTAGGTAGTTGGTAATAGATTTTGCTTATTGTGTGGGTGTATGGAGATTGACGTGGATTGCTGGGTTGTTTGGTGGTTGAGGGGTGACTGAAAGGTGACTGGTGGGACTGGTGGGACTGGTGGGAGACAGTTCATGACTGAATAATCGTGTGACGACGTCATGGACCTCCTACTCTGCGTTGCTGCCGTTGTATGGTTGCTCTGTGATGCCATTCAACCCTTTTATCTTCCAACTGGCTTTTCCTTTAGTAGACTTCTGACTCGGAGCTCTTTGTTTCTCGTTATTTATTTCTCGTTATTTACAATCTCTTTTTTTGCAGCCATTTGAACTTCACCATGTCTATTCTCCAAACAAACCAAACTTCAAGCAAAAGAGGAGTACTCAGAGCACTCTTTGACATGCCTCTCTTGACGTGGATTGTTCCTTACTTCAAGAGTACCATTATCAATGTGATGAAAACAGGTCCTGTTCCAAAACACATTGCGTTGATTATGGATGGTAACCGAACCTACGCCAAGCAGAAACGCATGATGGTCAACGAAGGACACACTGTGGGAGCGGAATCTTTGGGCGAGGTAAGTATTTTATACACTGGCTGTTACTTTAACTTAGTACTAACGTGATAAAGGTCTTGGAGTTGGCATTTGGATTAGGTATCAAGTTTGTGACTGTGTACGCCTTCTCGATCGAGAACTTCAACAGGCCCAAGAGTGAGGTGGAAGCGTTGTTTAGGCTCGTTAGAGACAGATTGAAGCTCCTTTCCAATGACAACTATTCTTTTAGCACGATGAATGGTATCACTATCCGCATCATCGGCAACCGGAGCATGATCCCACTCGAAATATTGAGAGACCTCGAGGATATCGAGATGAGAACGAGCCAGTACGCCAGTCTTCGGGTCCTCAACGTTTGTATCCCTTATACAAATAGAGACGAGATTGTCCATTCTATTCAAGCCATTGCGGATAAAGTTCACCAGGGTGAGCTCTCCACAGACCAGATTGGCATCGACACCCTCAGCCAACACATGTACTTTGACGCCGACACACCACCCTTGGATATCTTGATCCGGACCAGTGGCCAGACCCGCTTGAGCGACTTCATGATGTGGCAATGCTCAACCTCCTGCTCTATTGTGTTTCTCAAAACCCTTTGGCCAAACTTCCGGTTTTTGGAGGCCGCCATGGTGATCTTTCACTGGAGCTACAACAAAACCTTGCAACTAGAACATGAGGCAGAATCTGGGGAGTATCCTACACCTGAAAAGTTGCGCAAGTTGTTGTCGGAGCTTCCCCCTCCTCCTCCAATAGAAAGCGTCACCGGCTAGCTTGTCCTGAGGTCGTCACCGGTTACTTTTGTGACCTACAACAATCATATTCTATTCCATCGTGCTATTATATTCTATTTACAAGATTAGAAAGCTTCCTTAGCCTTCTCCACGAGCTCCTTAAACAACTTGTCTTGTTGCTTCTTAGGCAATTCTTCGTTCAAGTAGATGTTACCTGATGCAGCAAAGTCCTCTGCTCTCAACACAATACCGTTGGGGTTTCTCTCACTGACCCATCTAGTTCCAACAACCTTGTTCAATTCGGTGTATAAGGTGTCCAAGGAGTGAGACTTGCTTAAAATATAATCGTTGATATCGAATCCTAACTTCTGTTGTAAAAGCTTGGTGAACTCGAATCTAAAGGATAAGTCATGCAAATCAATACTGTTGTAGTTGTCGGCGGTGATGGCCTTTCCAGTCAAAGTCTCGTATGTGGAGTTGAGGACCTGGGACAACTTCTCGCTGTCGTATGTGGATTCGATTTCCTTCTTCTTGAGTTGGACGTCCTTCCACTGGTTGATCTTGAAACCAGCCAAATCCACCTCGGGATCAAAAGGTGGGTAGTCGGGACTGTTGTCTTTGGTCAAGAACACTATATCCTTTTCAGTGTCTTCTTCGAAATCATCTTGCTTTTCAATGATGTCTTGTCTTCTCTTGAGGTCTTTCTTGCCAAAGAAGTCAAGAATAGCTCTAGTAGTGGAAGTGCTACTGAGTGACCTTATGGGCTGTCTTGCAACTCTCAACATTGTATTCCTATACTGAAAATTTTTGGTGAATTTTTTTTGAAGGTGCTTTGGTAGCGCGTAAAAATGATGAAGAGTGTTTGGTAGCGCAGGCTGGCTCCACAGATGGACTCCACCAACCTTATGTTGTTTCTTATCAACACCTTGCATACCCCAAATCTACTAAAAATGGTCAAATCAGTCAGCTGTTACTACAACTTGGTATACGAATTAAGCGTATTTTTGAGTCCCACATGATCTTAAAGCTTTGTAAAGACATTTTGGTAGCGCGATCTAATGCTTTTGCAACCATTGCTCCCTTTTCCACAAATAAGTCAAGGGAAGCAACAAGATTAACATCATCAAATCCAAAGCTAAATTGTATCCGTAGCCTTTCAAATATCTAGGGGCGTCCTCGGTTTTCCAAACAAACAATGGAACCCACACAGAGAAAGTGTTTCCAAGGGTGTTCATTGTGGATAACGTAAGAGCTCTTTCTGTGGAGTTGTCAGAGCATACAATGTTTGCCCAGGAGTAAAGAACAGCTGCAATTCCATCTGCTGTTCCAGAGAGACAGAATGCAGCTAGAATCCCTTGGTTGCTAACGTTCCAAATAACCAATATTACACAAGCAACAACGTTTATGAGGGCTGTGACGGCTATGCAATACGGGTGGAGGGTGGACCAGGTATCTACAATGATCCCATTGATGAGCGACGACACGATGGTAATGGCTGGAATGATGGTGGTGATAGTGTTAGTTTTTGAAACAGAGTAATTGTTTTCCTTTAGCCATATTGGGAGACCATTGTTGGATGATACACCGTCTGCTTGGCTGAAGAAGATTGCAAAGACGACGAGCATGGGGAACCTCCAGTGCAAAAGGGTCTTTTTAATGATTGCCCAGTCCAATTTATCGTTGGAGCTTCGTCCCTCCTTTATCATTCTAAGCTTGGCTAGACTGATCTCCCGTGGTGTGAGGAGCTTCGACTTGCAGGTTTCTGGCAAGTTTGGAAGAACAAAGACTCCGTAGCCACAAACTGGGACAGTGAGAACAAATGCAATGATATACAACCATCTCCAGCCCTCAATTCCGTACCTTCCATTCAAATGCTTGTATGCTCCGGCCTGGATGTACCCACCACACATGGACCCGGCCTGGGAAGCAACAAAGTAAAGAGCCGATCTCTTTGTGAGCTCTGACTTCCGGTACCAACACCCCAAATACCAGTTGGCGACTGGGAAATAGAAGGACCCCATCAACCCGATGCAGAACCGAAGGGCGTAGAGCTGGTGGTAATTGGTGATCTTGAACATCCCCAAGGTGAAGAGAGACCAGATTGAATCCATAACTGGCAAGTACCACCTTATGGGAAGCTTAGTGGCCAAGATTGTGAGCGGGATTTGCCCGAAAATGAACCCTGCCATGTATACGGAGCCTTGGTAGGTCAACTGGTTGCCGTACATTTTCAAATCCTCCTTCATTCCACTCACATAAGAGTAGGTGATGGCCGACGAGTCTAAGGTCTTGACAAATGACGAGAGAAACAAGTAAAGCCAAACCATCAAGTCAAGTTTTGCAATTAGAACCCTTTCCTCCTTGGTGTCTGTTGGAGAAAACCACTGGTACCACTTTTGAGGCACATCTTCACGCTTGAGAAATGCGAGGTCTTCGTCGCTATACTCATTCGAAGTTAGCTCGGTGACTTGTTGGTCCACCTCTGCCAACTTTTCATCTTTTTCGCTCATTTATCCTACGCTGATCTGTGGGGATCGGAGTCCTACTTATATGACGAAATCATGATTATTAGAAATTACGGAACAATTACGTTGAACGCCACACCTCTGGCTGCAAAATGTTGGCGATGACAGCGATCTCGGATTTGCTGCGTGGGAAGGGCCAACGGATTGACATGTCGGACACAAAATGAGTTGACAAGACTTGTCTACTGAAATGACTAGACTATGCTTCCTTTGCACCTCCAGCGCCGACGATTCCAGCGCAATTTGGACCAAAATCACGCATGGTACCACAGAGCGAGTCGCCGTAAAATGTGCAACGCGGAATGGGCTTACCTGGTGGGAAGATATAAATATCCGGGTTGTCTTCCAGAATGAGAGTTTGCCAAGGGAGTTCCTGCTCCTTGTACTTTTCTCTGCTTTCTTCCCTCTTGGAGTCTGCAAGTTTTGTATCCATGTGGATGGCATTGTGAGTGCTGATGTGTGTAGACTTGTCCAACAAAAGGTTCAAGTTGCTTCCCGGTTTGCGTTTGAAGATATTGTTTGCAACATTACCACCCGAGGTGTTAGATCTTACGTGCACACAATACCAGCAGTAACAAATCAGATATTCCAGCTGGTACTTCAGCTTGTACAAGTTTGCTGTTTTCTGGAACGAATCGTCAATTCGTCCTTGCTCGATTTTGTCGTCATGATCGATGACCCCTCCCCCGCCTTTTGAAAGACAAGTCTTGAAGTAGTAGTAGTTGGAGAGCTGGTGTGTGTGCCACACCAAGTCGATATCCATTGTTGGCACGAGCATTTGCTTTTGGTCATGAGCAAAGAGCATCTTGAGGAATCTGGAGTACCTCACGATGCTTTCACTAACACTTCTAACAATGTACGGGGAGAACAACCAATCTGTTGATCCGATTTTCTTGACAAACCTTTCTTGACGGAGAACACATCCGACTAGGTCGATTGGGATCTCAATGACACGGAACAATGGCGTGTGGACTGTTGCCTGAATTAAGTTCATTTCCGGGTACTTGCGGCAAAGCAATTGGATCCGAGGACCGTGAATCCTGCTCTTTGCAGCCCTCTTGATGATGCTTTCCACATCTTCGTTGACATACGTGATGGCCGTTTCAAACGCCGTCTTGATGTACCCATCGATCAAAAGCGTCTGGGTGAATCTAAAATTGCTGTCTGAGATGACAGTGGAAAGAAACTCGTAGAGGCCGGGAAGTGGAACGGTACTGTTAATATCACAGATGAGTTGCCTCTTGCGCAACTCTTCATGGTTGATATTGCTGGTCAACTCAGTACACTTACATCCGCCCTTGGATATGTGCTGGAAATGGCTGTCTGCAAACCCGGTGTTTGCAGTATTGGTGAGCGGGATGTCCATCAAGAAGATCTCGTTACAATTGGGGCATTTGACGTCCACTAAAGGTTCCGAGATTGAAAACGAGGAATTGTCGAACCTGTTCAAGTCCCAGATCTGGTTGGGTGCATTGCCACTCGAGAAGGTCTCGATGATCCTGAAGTACGCCAATTGCAACTTTTCGTCTGGTCTGTACGCAAAGGAGGAATCGTCGATGGCCTCGGAGATTCTTTTCAAGGGTAAAGGATAACTTGCGAATTCAAGAAAGTTGTTCCTTACAAAGGCGTCATAGTATGCGTGGGGGTTGAGCAAGAAGGCATGCCACACCATGATCACGTCCAAAGGAGGCAAGAAGCTGTCAAACACCTTTATGAACCTGGGCTCTCTTGCGTACCCCATTTTGTAAACGTCTTTCTCCTTGAGCTTGAGATCCAACGGAGCTGACTTTGTCAAGATCTCTCTCAATGAACTCACGAGAATTATGAACCTTCGAACGGCATTAGTGACATAAACCTGCCATTTTTTCTCGGCTTGGAGAGGGTCCTTGTCATGTCTGGTAAGACGGTATTTCAACATTTCAAATGCCTTCAATAACTTCAAGTGGGCAATTGTATCGGCCACACTAGGCTGTTCAATCTTGACTTTGGCGTTGGAGTACTGGTAGCTTGCAAACTCGCTAGGCTTGGACGCTTTAAGTATCTGGGAGAAGGCAGTTGTTTGGTGTGAGGAATACGGAGGTTGATTATCGGGCTCTTCCTCGAATGGAGGTGGCTCTTCGAACGTATCATAATGTGGAGGCAATTGATCTGACATGATTAACACCAACAAACTAAAGGGCAGGAAGATGACGGCTACGGAAATGCTATTATATATTTGTTTTTTGGGGGAGCTTTCAAGAAGGAGGCGCAAGAAATTTACGAGACTCGTATATGGGGTGGGACGTGGGGTAGCTGCCGTATCATTCTCCGCCAGCAGAGCTGTAATTACTCAGCAGCCAACACCCGAGCCAATCACACAGGGCAGTGGGAGTGTCTTGGGGGCAGGATAACAAAGGCGGAGTGTGTGAGTACAAGCGTTGGTGGCAAAAGAGTAAGTGGCACGGAGATGACGTCATACGCCGACTAAGCGAAGAGGATGAGGAAGACTGGACTGGCAAACAGGACATGAAAGTTACGGGATGAAAGTTACGATAAGGGACTTGAAAGTTGCAGTACGGGACTTGAAAGTTGCAGTACGGGACTTGAAAGTTGCAATACGGAACTTGAAAGTTGCAATACGGAACTTGAAAGTTGCAATACGGAACTTGAAAGTTGCAATACGGAACTTGAAAGTTGCAATACGGAACTTGAAAGTTGCAATACGGAACTTGAAAGTTGCAATACGGGACAGTTACGTTACGAAACTTGAAAGTACACTGGACGTGCAGACGAAACTTGAAAGTTACACTGAACTTGAAAGCCTATATGTCATTTATTCATCTATTCATTTCCTGTACTTTTTCATATAACAATACGTGAGCAACCCAATGATTAAATAAAAACCGATCCCTACGTTCAGTTGGTCGACAAAGTCTGCTGGAGCTACTTGACGCTTGAGACCTCCGTTTGTGGAGCCGAGACCTCCAATGTTGTTTGTTGGAGTGGAGGTAGCGGAGGAGGAGGTGGCTGTGACGATGTGGCTCGGGGTAGTAAGGGAAGCCAAGATGGCTGTTGGGAGAGCAGATGCAGGGGAGGTGGAGGTAGATTGCGAATCAACGCTCACTTGACCAATGTCACACCAGCCATGGACAGGAATACAGTTGATGTACTTACACCACTTGCATCTGTCGTCGTTGACGGGGTGGTTGACAAAGAAGTCCTTTGTCAAAAGCACAAAGTACACAATTATGAGCACGAGTGCTGCCAAACGAACGTGGCACCAGATGATAAAACGGGTCAATATCTTATCGCTGTGGTTTGGCATGGGGTTCCAGTGGTTAATAAACTTTTGCCATTGCAGCTGTCTCTTGGGAGGGGATGTTATTATGCCGTCGACGTAGACCCAGAAGGGGTCTGGGAGGAACAACAAGGAGGTCAAGATGCCCATTGCAAAGCCGCCAATGTGACTAAAGTTGTCCAAGCCGGGAAGCAAGCCTAGCACAAAGGAGACGACGATTTCGCCAATCATGACTGCGATGAAGGAGGCATAGTGTCTTGTTCCGTACAAGTTTGTGTTTTTCCTGCCGCTGTAGACAAACATGATCATGTTGGAGGCGACCACGCCAAACAAGGCGCCGGAGGCGCCTGTGGATGCGATTCCGTCTGGAGTGTAGTTTGCACCCAAAAGGAAGCCGCCGATTCCACTAATGAGGTAGATGAGGGCGTACTTGATGATTCCTATGGCCCTTTCGATGGGAGGCCCCATGACGAGTTGTAGTAAAAGATTGAAGACAATGTGGAGAAAGCCGGCATGCAAGAACATTGGAGTGACGAGGCGGTACCACTGGTTGGGGATCCAGGCGCCGTTCACCTGCTGGATGGCGTCTAGCCCGCACAACTGGCTCAAGCTGCAGACGTTTGTGTCGACGCTGGTGGAGTTTGCGCAGGGGAACATGATGGAGGTGTCGTCGGTCAAGTTGGCCACCTGATGCATGCAAGGAACGTACCGGGCGCCCATGTTGATGAGCAAGTAGGTCAGGGGGCCCAACATGGGGTTGAAGTAGGGTTTTGTCTGGAAGGCGGAGCCGGTGAGGCTGGCCATGCGGGCCAACTCGATGATGAACACCACCACCTGGATCACGGAGATGACCAATGTGAAGTAGGCGAGTCGTTTCCAGTGGTACCTCGACATCTTCTTGGGGGCGGGAGGGGGCGGGAGCGCCGCCTCCTTGGGCTCGTCGAACGGGTTGATGCCCTTGTTCTCCTTGACTGTGTTGTATCTGGTGGGGTAGTAGTCGTTGCGCGGGCCGTACGAGTTGCCTGCTTCGTCCAAGTTGGACTGTGCCCGCGTCCGCTGGTACGGGTTGACAAACTTGTTGTCGTCGTCAAAGGTGCTCGTGAAAGGGTTGGTGGGCACAGCGCCGTAGGGCACGGCCGGGGCGTCCTTGGGCGGCGGTCTGGGCACGCTGGTCATCTCGTATTCGTTCATTTGCTTGGGCATCTCCGGCAACCCTTTGTTGTACAGGGGAACGGCTTTATTCAGCATAGGCGAAGCGTTGTTGTTGTTGCGCCCAGCGTGGGGGCTCGCGTAGTAGTTGGGCGTATGACTGTTGAACTGGAAGTCGTCCGACGCCGTCTCCTCCATCAGCACGCCCCCTCTGGTCCCGGCCCTCCGTGGCGGCATGTAGGCCTCGCTGGGCCTCACCCCTTCCTCCTCTTCCTCCTCTAACAACTCCTCCACCGGGTACGGCTGCTCGACGTTCGTTCGGTAGTAACTTTCATGCCTGAGTGTGCTGGGTGTGTCCGGCTGTGGCGTATTCGATACAAACTCCCTCCTTAGTCTGCTGGGAGCATAAGGATTGTTCATAATAAAGCGAATGGAACTTGAAACAAACTGTTCAATTATTCTATTTTATCGAAGGAGTTTTGATCTCAAAACGAGGTGTCTGCAAAACGAGGAACGAAAAAAAAAAAAAATCTCTTGTTGTGAAAACCAAAAGTGTCCTTTTCTCGAGACTCAGGAGAGAATGGTACCAGGACTTTTCGTGCTATTTGCGGAGCCCGACTCGATAAGGAGTGGCAGTGCACGATGATGACGTCGTGCTTGTGTTTGTTGTGCCCGAAATGGTTGTGAGGGTGCCATTAAAGGAGTAGAAAAAGGTTATGAAGATTGTTCCTGTTGGCCCCCTGTGTCATTTTCGCGTCTCACAAAAGAATGGCAAAAAGCACAAGATTGCCTTGGAACTGAAATGGTAAGGGCATTGTTAACGAGATGAAGGAAGTGGGCCGAGCGATGGCAACACCACCGAGCGGGCCCTTGCGCTGGCACCTCCACGGGCGCCACCTCAGACAGATCCACCGCCGTGTGGCCACACCCGTTGCACCGCCGTTACGAGTGGCGGAGGTGGTGTGGGACGGGGTTCAAACAGCGTGTTGGGGACTTTTGCCGAGAATGCTGTCAAAGTTGAAAGAGAAATAACGTGGTATGTTGTACCTGTGCGCTGTGCCTTAAGTATATCTGAGTTGCGTCACAAGTTACCAAAGCGGGTGGTGGGGTCTCATGTTTCAGCGCAGCTCTTGTAAGCATTCTTTTGTGAGATGTATGAGCAGATTTACGAGGCATTTCTCAGCGGTGTAGCCTTCTGATTGGAAGGTTGCCGAGAGGCACCGTTGAGCACTGCAGCACTGCACTGCTGAGCGCTTGTGTGAGGAACTCTGTGTGAAGCCTCTGTGTGATGTCTCTGTGTGATGACCTCTTGTGTAATGGGCGTGTGGTGGGTGCTTGTGTGATGGACATGTGTGTGACTTGTGTGAAGGTCACCTGTCTGGCGTGTTATGTGGCCGCCGTACACCGTGAGCACTTAGGAGCGTAGTGGGCCCCTTCTGGGTCGGTCTGTTCTGAATCGTGCCTTTTCTGAATCGTGCCGAATCCTTTTCTGAACCGTGCAGGCCAGGTCTGGCTCAAGCCAGGATTTTAGGAGGCGTACCTAGATCTACATCCCCAGAACAATGATCAAGCCACTGTCTCTATCTGTGGTGGGTGCATACGCTTTTGGGATGTACTCACGTGTTCAGCTGCACGATCATTGATGTTGCAAAATGCGGCCACCAACCAGACGGGTTTTGCAACTTGTGGAACACAACGTGAGAGGTTCCTGGGGTGGTGTTGAATTTATCTTGAATGTTGCAAATACCAGTGCCAGAACAGTGAGAAGCTCAGAGTAGTGCATGATGCTTCTCATGCTGGAGATAGCTTGCCAGTCCAAGCACCACTTGGCCGTGTGGGATGCACGCAGAGTGGATGTGAGGTGATGATCTGTGTTTCCAATGTTTCAAAGGCATCCCACTTTCCACTGGTGGTGGTGGGCTGTATCTCATTTCAATGACAGAAGCTTTCCACCCAGCATCCCCAAGAGCCTGAAACATAGTACTGCATCTGCAACAACTTACTAGTCAGAGGTTCATCCAACAACGCACTAGTTAAAGTTCATGAGCAATACACAGTGCTGCATCTCCAACTACTTGTCAGAGGTTCATCCAACAACGCAAAGTTCATGAGTAATACAAGTGCTGCATCTCCAACTACTTGTCAGAGGTTCATCGAACAACGCAAAGTTCATGAGTAATACACGGTGCTGCATCTCCAACAACTTGTCAGAGGTCCATGTATTATTACATAGCTTCACCAACAACGCACTACTGTAAAGTTCATAATACAGTGCTGCATCTCTAGCAGGCCACAACTGGGCCTCCTTCCCTACAAACGCATTAAAAATGACGACATTTAAGAAAACCATACATACACAAAACAACACTTAGTCCTTGAACAAAGAATCGTTGGATAAAGGATCGGAAGCCAAGATTTGCAGTCTCTTCTTCAACTTTCTCTCTGCGGCGGCTTGAGATCTTGCTCTAGCTTGCTTGGCTTGTTCTTCCTTCAATTGAGCTCTAACAACGTTTGGAGAAACATATTGCTTGTTTTCGTAGATCTTTGGACCACCAAAGGAACCCTCCAAGATGGTGATGATGGTGAGCACAAGTCTAGGGCCTATTTCAACCAAGTTCAAGTCGTCGTTTTCCAACTTCTTTTCTGCTTCCTTGGCGTCCATGGATTCGTTGATTTGGAAGGTTCTGACCCAGATCTTGTCGTCGACAATGGAAAAGGTCATGACGTGATCGATGAAAGGCTTGGACTTTCTGGCATTGGGAGGAACCCCAAAGGTGTGCACAAACATCTCTTTGATTAATCTATGGTGGTCGGCGTCTTGGAAAGACTTGTCAAAGGACAAGATTGGTCTGGATCCCTTCAAGCAGTTACCAGTGAAGTTTAATTCGTTTAAAGTATGCAAGTTTTGAACATGGAATTTGATGGTGGGCCCGTTGGGCGGCTTGGTCATCCACAAGTATAAGTCTTGGTGCTTTCTGCATTCAAAGAAAAAGATGTTGTTGCAGTTGTACAATTCGGCAACCTCGTTTAACTGGTACAAGTTCTTCTTGGAGTCAAACTTGGGTTCCTTTCTGGCATGAGGCAAAAGTGCTAACAAGTCGGAAATCAAGTGACGATGTCTATAAGTAACCCCTCTGGATGATATCACCAAGAGCCTCTGTCTATTTATATGCTTGGTCTTGTCGGCGGTGTCCTTGCTGGACTTGCTTTGGAGTGCTTTGTAGATGGCAGACATGGCACTGTGGTTGTTAAAAAAATTATATACCTCATCTCATCAGAACAAAAGACTTCTCTGGGAGAGGGGCCCCGAAAAAAAAGTTAACTATTTTATATACAGGAATTGCTCGAGCTCTCAAAGGCTCCCTCTTTCGGCCTAAGTAGCGGCCCTTCAAAAAGCTCGGGATCCAGACAGTCTTTGCCAGGCTACAGTTAATTCCTTGTTTTCAACATCTATTTTCTCATAAATATGTGTATATAACTTAATGCTTTTGGTGCTTGCTCAAATATTCCTTAACAAACTTTTCTTCTTCTGGAGAAGCAGCATTGATAGGAGGAGTGGTTGGGGCAGCGGAGCCGGCCCATGGCTTTGGAGCAACAAGCAAAGTCACAAGACCCAAGGTGGCAATGGCCAAGTGGTGTGGTGGAACAGATCTACCCAAGATGTTGTAAGCGGCACCCATTGTAATGTAATCTAAGTGTGGTTTGACTAAGTGTGATTTTTTTAAAACTTTTCAATTTTTCTCGGGTGCCAGTACGCGCGTCTTGATTGGTTGATATTGCGGCACGTGTAGACTGTCACGTTATTCTCCTGCCCTCTTGGGTCTGTATCCTGCCGTTTTTTGCAGCAATTGGCGCTTCATGTATAGACTAGCAAACCATCCCCACACTGTCTGTGCCGTCAGCCAAGAAGAGTACAATGAGCCAAACAGCTTGGTTGGGAGATATAGCACTGCTGACAAACATTCTGGTGCACCTTTTGATTTTCTTCTCCCAAACCAGAACCACACAAACAGGTCGTCTGCCAAAGTGTCTCCCATACATGCTAGATCAACTAACCCAGCTCCACCATCACACCTAAAACCAAAGAAGAAAAACCTATTCTTCAAAGTTTTTGAAAAGCCAAAGAAGTTGGCCTCCATATTTGGAAAGTTGAAGGGACCCGTGAATGTTGACAAAGAAACAAGGATCTTGGTCCCAGACTCAGTGCAAGATTCATCGAGAAGAAGCTCCATCTTTAACACTAAATACCTAAACGCCCTGTTCCCTTTGAAGCAAAGACTTGGCTCCCAGATCAGACCAGACACCTCCCGAGAAATTGTGTTTGCGCGGACAAAGTCTCAGTTGCGTCACCAGTCCATACGGAGGCCACCTACTGCTGGTGCAAACGACGACACACACAGCTTATTAGACGCTATTTCTTGTGTTGATAGTAATCAGACCCAGTTGCTGATGAGACTAGACTTTTCTCCATCTTTGGAGTGTCCAGGAGGTTCAGTACCACAAGACCATCACCCATATTCATTCTTGCCAATTTCGGAAGAAAGTTGCAAAATTCTGCAAAATTTTGAACACCACCCTACACGACAACCTCACTACCCAGAATCAAGTAGTAGCTCGTGTAGTAGCTACTATAGCTATACCAAGACTCCTGCTAGCGTTATTGTCTCGGGTTCCAGCCGTTTCGCTAGACAAGACCACAGCAAATTGGGCCACATCTACTCGCCACTGGATAAAACAGAAATCCTACTTTCTGTCAACGATAACGCCATAAGCTCTCCTGCTATGCATGTTAATAACAACCACCGGCACCGGCAAATTCGTCGTTGATCTAAGCTGGCGGAGAGTCAAGATGTCTGCTGCGCTACCAAGACTCGAGCTCATCAAAAGTATTTTTTTCTACTACAAAAAAATTACTGACTACACTATGATTGCCACCAGAAAGAGACTATCTGATGGTTTAACGGTGACTTCGAAGGTCTTTGTTCGGTCACACAACGGTGGTGCTCTCAAGGTTGTGAGAGAACACTATTTGAGAAACGACATTCCTTGTTACTCCCAAGCGTGTGAAATATGTCAAGATATTACTAAAGCAGACTCCACCGGAGAATTGCCAAAGTTTATACTTTCACCAAAGCCAGCAAAGACCAAGTCTGGCCACCGCCATTACATTGTCTTGGATACAAACATTGTTTTACACGCCATTGACCTTTTGGAGAACCAAGAGTGTTTTTTTGACGTTGTTGTTCCGCAAACCGTACTCGATGAGGTCAAGAACAGATCAAATCCAATTTATCAAAGATTAAGAAACTTGGTCAAGGCGGAAGACAAGAGATTTGTGGTTTTCCATAATGATTTCTTTGAGGAGACCTACGTGACCCGTGAGAAGAAAGAATCCATCAATGACAGAAATGACCGTGCAATTAGAAAACTTGCCAGTTGGTACGACAAGCACTTGAACAAGGAACAAGAGAAGAACATCAAGATAATATTTGTTTGTAATGACGCCAACAACCGCCAGAAGGCCAAGGCCGAGGGCATTGACGCCAGATCATTGATTGAGTACATTGAAGATCTTCCCAATGCCGATGATGTTAGAGAGTTGATTCCAAACGACTACAACAACTTTGAGGGAGCAGAAGGAGCCAACGAGACCGCCTTCTCTGAGTACTATTCAAACGCCAGAATTATGGCTGGGTTGAAGAACGGGACCTTGTACCAAGGTATTTTGAACATTTCCCCATACAACTTGTTGGAAGGTTCGGTCCAAGTGCCGGCGTTTAAGAAACCATTGTTGATTGTTGGATCCAAGCATTTGAACCGTGCATTTAATAGTGACTCTGTGGTGGTAGAGTTGTTACCAAAGGACAAGTGGAGAGAGCCATCATCGACTATTATTGAAGAGTCTGCCATTGACGCCGACGACAATGCCGACGACGGGGACGACGATGACGAAGGTGCGGGCTCCGGTTCCACCAACAATGTCATTTCAGACAAGGAGAGAATCTTGTTGGCGCAAGAAGCACATAAAGAAACCTCTTCTGGGGCTACAGAGAAGAGACTCCAGCCAACTGCCAAGATTGTGGGTGTTGTCAGAAGATCCTGGAGATACTATGTTGGGCAGATTGCTCCAACCTCTGTCAGTGAGAGTGACTCTGGTAACTCTTCCAAGAGCTGCTTTGTTATTTTGATGGACAAGGTGTTGCCAAAGATTAGAATTAGAACTAGAAAGGCCAAGGAATTGTTGGGTCAAAGAATTGTTGTTGTTGTTGACTCATGGCCAGAAAACTCCCGTTACCCCAACGGTCACTTTGTGAGAGCATTGGGTCAAGCAGAAAGTGCCGAAGCCGAGACCGAAGCTTTGCTTTTGGAGCATGACGTTGAGTACAGACCGTTTTCTAAGAATGTTTTGGATTGTTTGCCTGCCGAGGGCGACGATTGGGTTGTTCCCGACCTTGTGAACACTGACGATCCACAATTGAAGAAGAGAAGGGACTTGCGTGACAAGTTGGTGTGTTCGATTGATCCTCCAGGATGTGTGGATATCGATGACGCCTTGCATGCCAAACAATTGCCCAACGGTAACTACGAAGTTGGTGTCCACATTGCCGATGTGACCCACTTTGTCAAGCCAAACACTGCATTAGACCAAGAAGGTGCTCTGAGAGGTACGTCTGTGTATCTTGTGGACAAGAGAATTGATATGTTGCCCATGTTGTTGGGTACCAACTTGTGTTCGCTTAAGCCATATGTGGATAGATTTGCATTTTCTGTTATTTGGGAGTTGGATGAGGACGCCAACATTGTCAACATTGACTTTATGAAGTCTGTCATCAAGTCGCGTGAAGCCTTTTCGTACGAAAAAGCGCAGAATAGAATTGACGATGCACTGCAACAGGACGAGCTCACACAGTCGATGAGAATCTTGTTGAAGTTGTCCAAAAAGTTGAAGCAGGGTAGAATAGACGCGGGGGCCTTGAACTTGGCCTCTCCCGAAGTCAAGGTGCACATGGACTCGGAAACATCTGACCCCAACGAGGTTGAAGTCAAGAAGCTTCTTGAGACCAACTCTTTGGTTGAAGAGTTCATGTTGTTTGCCAACATTTCTGTTGCCAGAAAGATCTACGACGCCTTCCCTCAGACGGCCATGTTGAGAAGACACGGACAGCCTAGCCCCACCAACTTTGAGAAGTTGAACGAGATGTTACAGTCGAGAAAGGGGATGTCGCTTTCGTTGGAGTCGTCCAAGGCACTTGCTGACTCGTTGGACAGATGTGTGGACGAGAAGGACGCCTACTTTAACAGTTTGGTGCGTATCATGTCCACCAGATGCATGATGGCGGCCGAGTACTTTGCCAGTGGAACGTACGGGTACCCTGAGTTCAGACATTATGGTTTGGCAGTCGATATCTACACCCATTTCACATCTCCTATCAGAAGATACTGTGACGTTGTTGCGCACAGACAGTTGGCCGGGGCCATTGGGTACGAAAACTTGGACTTGAGCCACAGAGACAAGAGCAAGATGGAGGTGATTGTCAGAAACATCAACAGACGTCACAGAAATGCCCAGTTTGCCGGCCGTGCCAGTATCGAGTACTACGTGGGGCAGGTGATGAGAAACAACGAGGCTGTGCATGAAGGGTACGTGATCCAATGCTTCAACAACGGTATTGTGGTGCTCGTGCCCAAGTTTGGTATTGAAGGGTTGATTCACTTGGAAACCATGGGCGACGCCAACTCGGCTGAGTTTGACGAGGACAAGTTCGAGTTGACTTTTAAGGACAAGTCCGGCAAGAACAGAGTAATTGCTGTGTTTGACAAGGTGGAGGTTGACGTCAAGTCTGTCAAGGACGAGGTGAGTGGCAAGAGAAAGGCCCAACTCTACTTGAAGTGAAGAGGTAGCATTGCAAAAGTTTAAGGTGGGAGAGAAGAGCAGCATACCGTCAAAGAGGCGGAGAGAACGGCCAAAGTAGGTATGGTGCTCCCATGTACATTAGGAATAAATATATTATCGTTAGAAAATCATGATATATACAATGTAGGGTTACCAGACTGTAGTAGTGATATGAAATGAAAGTGCTCAAGCGTCAATGTACTCGACCAACTGCTTGATGTTGATGATCTTGACGTTGTGCTTTTTGGAGAAGTCCACACAGTCGTCCAATCTCAGCATCAAGCCGTCCTCGTCTCTGACCAACTCTCCGATGACGGCTGCTGGCTGCAAGCCGGTCAACTCGCAGAGGTGGACACCGGCCTCGGTGTGGCCTCTTCTGGCCTTCAACAAGCCCGGCACGGCTCTCAAGGGCACAATGTGCCCGGGTCTCATGAAGTCGTCGCCCGTCACGTCTGGCGAGGCCAACATGCGGGCCGTCAAACCACGGTCGTAGGCCGAGATCCCGGTCGTGGTGCCGTGGATGTAGTCACATGTCACGGTGTAGGCGGTCCCGTGTCTGTCTGTTCTGTTGGGCACCATGGGAGGCAACTGCAACTTGTCGGCACGCTCCGTCAGCAAAGGAACACACACGTAGCCCGACGAGTGGCGGACCAAAAAGGCCATCTTCTCTTGCGTGCAGTGCTCGGCGGCAATGATCAAGTCCCCTTCGTTTTCTCTGTCCTCGTCGTCCATCACAATAAGAAACTCCCCCTTCTTGAACGCTTCCAACGCTTCGCTAATAGGTGTGAATGTGGCCATGCTTTCTGTCACTAAAAAATTTCACTCGGCGTTTGGTGGTGACTATATACTGAAAAGTTCTGGTGACGCAATTTGTAATTTTTTTGATTTTCCAATTACTAAGGGCTTATGGGCTGCTTAGGTAATGGAGGGCTGCAATTCTGGATTGAGTAAGGCATTTGTAAAGCGTACTCGTGGCCACGGCTGCCACTCCATGCCTACGGCCATGGAGGAAAGCTGTTCTGTGTGCTGTGCTACGACTTCGGCTCTTGGTCGGTGGTGGGGTCGACAAGCCGCCGCTGAGATTTCATGTCATCAGCGCCAGAGAGGGGTCCCACGTACCGAGCCGTTGCACTGCTAACCACACTGGTGGGACGAACCGAGGGAGAACACAGGGGAAAGCCGTAGGGAGGGGCGATCTATCAGACAGAGCACCGGTGCCTGAAGCACTGGTCCTGAGTCATAGTGGTCTGATTCCACCGCAGAGGCGGCTGACCTGGTAGCTTCTGGTGGTGGGGCCGTTGGCTGCAACTGGCGCGGAGCGCCGAGGGTGTTGCAGCGGTGGAGGCAGCGGTGGAGGGAGCGGCCAGCACGTCTTTGATACCCCACAGACAGATACCAGGTAGATGCTAGACATATACTAGACGATTATAGTAGACAAAGATTCGTAGATAGTAGACCTGGTCACCCTACTCAACACTCTGTGTTGTTTCGTGCATTGGTGTGGTTTGGTCCGGTGACTCGCTCTCTGCCCAACTCACATGTCTAACAATTTCTTCGTTCTCCAAATCATGGCCAGCATCACCCCGGAGACCACGTCCCAGTCGACCACCGGGTTCTCCAAATCCTTGAGTGCCAAGTACAAGACCACCGACTTTCTCTTCCATAAAATAGAAACCCCCGAAAGACTCATCTTGAACATCCACATTGATGGCATAATAGACACGACGTTCGAGATCCCACTCAGCACCAGAGCTGCCGTCGGAGAACAGGTGAGATACAACGACTTTGGAGATGAAGAGGACTACACCCCCGACAACCTCGTCGAGCCAAAGCTCATTGTCGGCAACCACAAGAACTTGAAAGTGGCCGTTGTGGCGCTGCAGATAGGCAAGTTGGTTAGTGCCTGGGGCGAGCCAAAAGACGTCACCCTCTCCATCGGGTCCAAGTGGTTTGGGAAACCAGAGGAGGTGGAAGATGATGATTTCGACAAGTTGATGTTTGTATTAGAGAAGGTAAAGGCACTTGGGTGAGCCAGTCACCTGGATTACAGGTTTCAGCCAGCAACACTCGCTATATAAAGCTCATGGTTTCTAACTGGCACACAACTCATCCAGTTTTACCACTGCCACAGCACATCCCATCATACAAGGTTCCAGGTCACCAGCTGACACCAGGTCACACCCATTGTACATAGTCTACAATTACTTCGTAATACTTTATTAAACTTCTAGAAATAAGTCACGTCGTAGCGTCTGCCTCACTTAGACTCTTTCACCTTTGGAGGAACGATTCTTTCCTTTTTGCCCCAAACCAACTTGTGTGGGGTCATGAACTTCTTGACAACATCCTCGTCAACCTTGGCTCTTCTCTCTTGGTAGTCAGAAACAAACTTTTGCAAGAGGGTGATACATTCCTTCTTCATTTCACCAGACAAAAGCTCACCGGTCTTGTAGGTGTCATGCAATCTCTTCAACTTCTCGTCGTCGTGTTCAAAGAAGGAAAGGTACTGGTAGGCAACGTCAACCTCTGGGACCCCACCCAACTTTCTGTGTTCCTCGACATTCATTCTTCCTCCACTGAAGGCATGCTTGTTGATCTTGTTCTTAATTTGACTTGGGGTGTCGCCCATGAAGATGGAGGTGTTGGTGTCACTGGCAGACATCTTGGTCAGCGCACCTTGCAAGGCAGGGAAGAACTTGGCGTGGATCAAGGCAGGCTTGCCAAACTTCAACTTCTCGGCAACGTCTCTGCAGACTCTAAAGTAAGGGTCCTGGTCAATAGCACAAGGAATCAAACATGGTGTCTTTGGTGGCAAGCCCAACACGTCGGGGAAGGAAGATGGGAATGCAGTGGCAATCTGGATACTGGCAAAGTGCACTCTGCCAATGTTGTCGGAGTCTTGGAACCCAAACACAGCTCTGGCCGTGGAGGTGGTGATCTGTCTCGAGGTTCTGACAACGTTCTCGTAAAAGGCACCTCCCATGTACTCCAAGTCGGAGAAGATGAAGGTGTTTTCTGGGTTGAAACCGACTGCAATGATGTCCTTACAGTTTTCCTTACTGAACTTCTTGACGTCGTCAATGGTCAACTTGTGCTTGAACAAGAACTTCTCGTCGTCGGTCAACTCAATGACCAAAGGCACGTCAAACACGTCCTGCAACCACTTCGTGAAAACAAATGGCACCATGTGTCCCAAGTGCATCGAGTCGGAGGATGGGCCTCTCCCGGTGTACAAGAAAAATGGCTTGCCCTCTTCGTACAAGTTCATGATCTTGGTCAAGTCTCTCTCAGAGAAGAAAACCCCTCTCTTCATGAATGGATGTGGCTCGACACCGGTAACCTGCTTGAATCTGTCCAAGGTTTCTTGGGTGATAGCTTTCGTTCCGAATTGTTGAATCAACTTATCGTAGTCAATCCCGACAGACTTGCCGTCCACAACAGCTCCCTCAACTTCCCAAGGTGTAACAATTTGCTCACCCAGGGTGGCTGGTTCGGGCGAGTTGACGTCCAACTTCTTAATGTCTTGTTCAATTCCAGTAGACATGGTATCTCTCTAGGCTATGACTCAGGTATCGTATCTATCAATCCAAACAGAAAAAAAAGATACAGGCCTGCTTACGTAACGGCTTATGCGAGAATAAATTTTTCAGTCGGGGCCATCCCCGTTCGAAGACCTCAAGCAAAGAGAGAACTCAATGGGTCTGGCAGGGACACAGGTACCCTGGCCAACATCGTCCCTCCTACATCCTCGCTGCAAGCACCAGCTACAAGAAAACCTACGTGAATGTAATACTTGACCATTCCATTCTTTTATTTGTCTTATCCTTTTACGTTTATTAATTCAAATACAGGAACCTTCTTAAAAGTGCAACTTTTGGAAGAACCACTTGTTCTTACCAGCTTGGTGCTTTTCTTCCAAGACCTTTCTGACGACCTTTCTAGCTTCAGTCTTTTGGGAAGATTCAGTCAAAGATTCGGTGGTGACAGCAGCCTTGAATGGTTCGACATCGAAAGAGTATCTGGTTGGCATGATGTGGTTGTAGTTGACCAACTTGATGAATGGCTTCAACTTGATTCTGTTGGCAATCTTCTTTTCGGACAAGTCCTTGTGAACCTTCAAAGGAGTAGATTCAATACCAACAACAACGGCGTGTGGGAATGGGTGAGCCTTGGTACCATCGTCGTATGGCTTGACAATGACAACCTTCTTACCGGCGTGACGACCTCTGACGATAACAGCTAGATAATGTTAGTATGGTGTTGCTTCATTGCTGATTTTTCAAACAGTTTGGTTCCATTCAATGTGTGAGATACATCTTGAATCCCTTCAATCACACGATCTGTTCAACTGTGAACTTTCCACTCCTTGTCATGCGTCTCCTTCCATTCGTTCTTTAGACTCGATTGTACTGTTCAAATCATCCTTCGTCTCGTGTTATACATACCAACTTTACCAGACTTGATGAACTTAGCCATTTTGCAATATGTGTTGAATAAGAAAGAACAGAATGAAAATTTTTATTAAGCTTGTTTTTCCCTGTTGGTGCGAGACGAAAATTTTTTCCACAAAGGACGCAAAAGGAGGGGCCACAGCGAGCATCGCAGACGCTACCAAACGTCACTATTTTGTTTGTCTGGTGTGCATGTAGAGGAGGGCAGGAGCCCTAATCAATATACTACAAATATTAACAACACGTGACACGAATTCCAAGCTAGACTGTTTTGTGGGGTATGTCCCCCGGACTCGCTGTTGCACTCGTGTGGCTTTCCAGTTTTACGGAGATGGGGTAGAGGCCCTACAGCAGTTCACAGAAGCGGAACGGATACGCAGAAGTTGCATTGAAGGGATTTCCAAGCTATACCTTGCTAGGTGTTGGTTTAGTTTGTAATCCGCTATGAGAACGACTTCTGGTTATGCCCATTTGGATTGTTCATTTGTAGCTTAAGTATTTGTGAAGCTGAAGAGCGTCGTATAAAGCACTGATTGCGACTGACTAATTGAATTCTCTCCGCTCAAGTAGTATATTAGCTTCACTACAGGTCACCTAGTATCTCACTCAACTAGCGCCTACAACCCTGTGTCTCGATATTTATTCATGATCTTCATTTCTATAAACTACTTGTTTCTTTGACTGCGAGCTAAGAGCTTAGAATTCTTCGAATTCACACCGTTGGAGGTATTAGAAATCTTTACCGTTAGCAAAGGAAGCTTGTTTTCCTTTGTGAAACTTGATCTTCTATTGTTGGTTGTGGCGGTGTGCTGGCCCTGAGACACCGCAAGAATGGCGGCGTGCAAGGTAGCATCCACGCCGTCGTTACCGTTCGATGCCAAGCCAGTCAGCATGTTGAGAGCGTTAGGGCTCGATGGAGTGTTTTGGGAAGAGCCTCCCAACTGTGGTGAAGGTGGGGGCTTTCTTCTCGAAGAATTGGTACGGTACCTGAACTTGCTTGCCATCATCGAGTGACCTCCACCAGACGATGACGTGGACTCTCTCGGCGACGCAACATGTGTATTTTCTTTGGGGCTTTCCCTAGGGGACTGTCTCAACTCGGAGGACGAGTTGCTCCTGTCACTAGACCTCGAGAGCACAGGCAGCTCGGCAAGCGCTGGAGACGAAGGCGTTCTGGATGGCACTTTGGGAGGCGGCGTCGGAGCAGCAGACAGAAGCGTTCCTTGGCTTCCCTCTCTTGCCAAGCGCTCTCTTTCCAACTGGTTCAACTTGGCCTTGGCCAACGCTTCGGTCCAAAGCGATACCTCGTACTTTTCAGCCTCAAACACCAAAGAGGTCTCTGAGGACTCAATGGCAAAGACACCAGTGGTAGGAACCACCTTTTGGAACTTGGAGTTACTTCCAACCAACTCCTTGAATTGAATAAACGGATAGCTAACCTTGACTTCGCAAGTCAACTTAAATGACAGTTCTGCATCGTCGTCGGAAGTTCTCAACAATATGAGCGCACGTCCATGGGTGGTGACAATCAAAGTACAGGCTCTTTGGCTCTCCAATGGATGTTTCAACTTCTCCTGTACCTTTTCGGTGTGGTCCTTCTCACCCAGCGGGTTGCCGTTGGTAGACAATCTCAACTTCTTCAATATGGACCGGTGCTTCGTGGGGGCACCAGTGTTGGAAGAAGAAGAGGTTGTAGATACACTATTCGCAGCATTCACTTCGGTTCCTCCATAGTCAAAGATGGCATCATTCTCGTCTCCCTTCTCAATTTCAACGCTGCTAACAGATCCACGTAAACCGGACGATGAACCATTCACAACCTGAGACAAAAGGGTGTTTGAATTTCGTTGCGTTGAAGCGCTAACGCCATTAGCACCATACAGCTGCAATTTAGCAGCCAATCCTAGAGGCGAGTTAAACAACAATCCCTTATTTTTCTTTTCAAAGGCATCCGTCAGTTCCTTACGCACATAGACTGCTCCCAATCTGATGATTCTTTCGTCTGGGTGGTTCAAATAATCCCCCCAGGCAAGTTCCATAGTGGAGACCGGAGTCACCTCCAAAATCTTGGGCTTTGCACGAGTCTGTGGTTTCTTCTTAGGGACGGAAGATCTCGAAAAAGCACGTGTATTCACAGTTGGCCTCAAAATGTTGGTTCCAGGAATGTAGTCTGGCGTACTGGTTCCCGAGGCATGTTGACCCGAAGATCTAGATGCTGCTCGAGAAGAAGAATTGGTCGGAGTGGCGGAAGTCGAAGTTGCAGCTTGCTCTTCAGCAGAGTCTTCGTTTCCATCGGTTGCCGTTTTCAACACAAATGCGGCCACGCTTGCAGCGTTAACATTCTTTTGAGACGGAGTAGACTGCTTAGGTGTCGACGGCTGTGGTGTGGTAGACCTCTTGACAGGCTTTCTTGGGGGAGGCGGAGTGTTTTGCACTTTCGATTCAGGAACCTTCATCATCGACTTAGCACTCATCTTGTACGGACTCAATTCTGGAGTCTTTGAGTTCCAAATCAGATCAAAGTCATTGAAGTTGATTTCTTCAAAGAAATAGTGCTTCTGAATTTGTGGGATCTTGAGTCTCTTGGAGGGTTGTAACACTAAAATCTGCTTAATCAAATCACGAACAACGTTTGGGAACCCTGCACTATATGCGTACTGAAGCTTTGCAATCTTTTGAAAGGTGAGATACTCATTGGTTGCTTGAAATGGTGGTTTTCCAGCAATCATCTGGTATATCAAACAACCAAAAGCCCAAATATCTGCTGGTTTGCCACAGTACTTGTGTTCCAACAACTCTGGAGACACGTATTCAGCAGTCCCAACAAATGACTTGGCTCTAACGTCGATAGGATATGTTTCCTCTTCATGTTCCGGCTTCCGTTTGGATTTTTCCAAAAGCCTTGCCGTTCCGAAATCTGTGATTTGAATTCTAAGCTTCTCATCTAATAAAATATTTTCAGGTTTAATGTCTCTGTGGATAACACCGTTATCATGCATGTACTTGATTGCGTCTAATATCTGTGCACCAAAGTGTCTCACGCAATCTTCATTTAAAGAGCCGTATTTTTTGATAAGTGAAAGGAGTTCACCATGCAGAGCGTAACTGAGGACAAAGTATAGGGACTCCTCATCCTGGAATGTAAAATATAATTGAATAATACCCATTCTATCTGCCAAACGGTTCAATGCATTTTTTTCTATATTGACGTATCTCACCTTCTTCTCCTTGGTGATATGACGCTTATTCAATATCTTGACCGCATAATTGATCAGTGTATGCTTGTCTTTGCCTAATACAACTGTGGAGTATGCACCTTCACCCAAGCTTCTGCCAAAGGTGAAATCATCAACACCTCTACGGACAACACGGGTGGTTTCTCCGACCGTGATAGTCTTGAGGGCAGCACCCTTCTCGTTCCACTGCTTCTGCTTTTCCTTTGCGGCGCCAACTAGCTCAATTTCGTCACTATCGTCATCAACCTCGAGAACTTCGTCATCTTCGGTCAATTTGTTCAAGGCCGGGGTTTTGGAGAGATCGACGGCCGAGTGTAAATTGGAATTCGAGTGAGACCATGAGTTGGTCGTTTCGGAGTCGCCGGTTTCGTTCCCACTATCAATCAAAACTCGCAACAGTGAGTTTGTGACGGCTGGGTTCTTGGAGATTTGGAAATCTAGGGAATTGGTGCTTGACACGGTGGAGGAACCCTGCGAAATCCCAAGGCCCAGTGTGGTTACAGCACCGTTTGCAAAGCTGGTAGAGGGATCCAAGAGTGGCAGGCGTGTGGGCTTCTTATGTTTTTGATTCTGCAAGTGTAAGCGGTACACTGGAGCTGGGGGGGCCTGGTCCCGTTCGGAATCTAACGTATCAACACTGTCGTTATTATGATTGTACGTCTTGTAAATGTGGTCCAATTCATCAGCCAAATCGGTGAATTGGGTGGGACTGTGGGCACTAAGGTGTGATTTCCCATGTCCTCTACCAACATCATCTACGTTCGTCATATTCGACTCTCAGAACTAACCAGATGATATTTTGAAAAGGAATGGATGTTTTTTGTTAAATTTCAGAGCAATTCTTGGTCCAGAAAAACACTGTTGCTATATTTAAAAGACACGCTGGTTTGCAACTTTCTTCTGGTAGCTCTGGGGTTATGGTCACTTTTTCAAATGCTTGTTACTAGGTAGATGTCCATCAATTTCTGACCGACAGTGGTTCTTTGGATACTTGCTTGTATTCGTATTCTATACGCTATCAGAAATCTCTTTAGTCAAAGGATAAGGGGGGACAGGACTTTTCAAGACTTTGTCACGTGTGTAGGATAGATCAAAAAATAGGAGTGCGCCTGCTTTTGAAACGAGACAAGTAAGAAAGCTCACAGGTACTAAGGAAGCACAGGGAAAGAAGATCATGAAATGGCATTCCCTTTGGATAATAGCTCATTAATTGAAAACCTTCGGGGCATCTATCTATCCACTACCGAACACAATGGATTCAGCGCAGGGGTAATACGACAAGCCACTGGTGGGTTATCTGAGTCTCCTCCGATAGCGTTCCAAGTGGCTAGGCACGTTCAAAAGTCGATGACTTCGAGTTTTCAGGTGAAAAGGCTAGAAAAGAAGCGTGAAAAGAAGCAGGCCGCCAAGAAAGACCTTGAGTATTTAGCCCGAGCAGCCCGGAAACCACTGGTCCCACACCTGGCTGATATCTCCGAAGGTGGATATTTTGACAATGACGTTATATTAAGGGATGACGACGACACCGAGCTCGAGAACATGGGAGCTGATGGTAAGTCCGAAACAGAATCCTCAGGGTTTGGATTGTCTTATACAAAGACCATTCGAGGCTCCAGCAAAAAGCGGTCTTCCAACTTTAGGTTTTTCACAAAACACGATTCAGATTCGGACGGCTCTATCAAGACATTATCACCTACCAAGGAGTTGCAATTAGTTGATGAGAATGAGGAAGAACATGAAAAAGAGAGGAGCCATGATGAGCTCACGGATGATGGAGATATCACAGAAACAGAAACGTCGCTGGTAATACGAAAATCTAGGTATCAACATCCAGCTGACACAAGTGATGTCATTACGATAGATAGCGATTTTGGTGTTCCAGTGAACTCTAATGGTCAAGTTATTCATAATTATCAGGAAGCAGAAACGTCATTTGACGTAGACGAGGACGACGACGAAGACGACGAACCGGAAGGAGAAAATGGCTACAACAAGGACAGCGAATTGGGAAGCAGCGATTTCCTTGACGACAACACTGATGATGATATGGATCTCAGTGATGCTTCTTCTACAGATTCTGCCTTTACCGATATTGAAACAGACTCAATTTTGGACCTGTCTATGATGCTAGATTCTTATGATGACTCGAACACTAGCAGCTACTTTGACCGTGGTGCAGGGAGCGATTTCAAGACCTCAAAGAAGCGTAGAAAGAAGAGAATGAACTTTTTCGACAGTGTGCCCAAAAACCTGCAACAGCAAGCTTCGCAGTCCCTGCTGCATAACCAGCAACATTCTCAAGTGTCTCAAACTCCTGCCCCGGATCATTATCTTAAGTCCCAAAAACCTACTACATCTAGTGCAGGGTTGAATGTTGGGCGTAAGCCTTCTATTTCTTTTGAAAAGATTATCGTCCACTCTAAACCAAGCAAAGTGCAGTCTTCACTTTCTCTGATGATTGAACAAAAGTTCAAATCCAGCAAAGTTAACCCTTTGGCATACTATACCTACGTGGAGCCTAAGTTTAGCGATTCAAAAGTATTGGTGAATGTCTTTCTCCCTCCAAATCGGAAGCCTACTTTGATAAAGTTGTCAACCAACGACGGTGTTCCGGTAGTTGATTTTATTGGCTATGTTTTGTACGAATTGGCGAACATGCCGGAAATCACCTTAGATGCCTTATCAATGTACAATCCAAACCACTGGCGTATTGAGTTGGTTGATGAAGATGGGGAAAACTATGGATCTTTTGGTATACTTGATAGAACCAGACTTTTGAGTTCTTACAACAGTCCACAAGACTTGGCACTATGCCACGTAACTAACGAGGATGAGAGAGCCAAAAATGAAAAGGTAACTCCATTGCCGTTGGAGTTCAAGCAGAGCATGGAGTCTTTGACTAGAAAGAGAGACAGTATTGATCAAATTCTCGGAGGAATGAACAAACTTAGCGGAAGCGAGTCCCCCGGCAAGGTGAAGTTAGTCATTCAAATGATAGGACCTGCTGAAACTTCAACGTTCACATATTTTGCTCCGGTTTTGAATACTGTTGGTCAAGTATTGAAAGACTTCTGTACACAGCAGGGCTTGCCTTCTTCCAAGTACAAATTTAAGGAGATATTACTGAAGCGATTGACGGATATTTCGAGCACGCCCTCTGGAGTGGCGCCGGGAACATATACGAAGTTGTTGAAGGACTCAGATAAGATTCTGGGGGTTCAGTTGGGACAATTAGTTTTAGTTCCGGTGGATCCACGGATTGACGCTACGTTTGGTCTGGAAGGTCTGGAAATCGGCGCCAACATTACACCTGCTGAGTCCACGTTTGCGGTTACTCCAGACAATTCAAACTTGCACAATAACTTGATGGCTTTGGCATTGGATCCACTGGCTGCATCCCATAGAAAAACAGAAAAGCCAAAGCCAGCTTCAGAAGCAATTACCCTGGGTAAGCCGGGGACCAAAAAGGGACCTCCAAGCTCCAATAAAAACGAGCTAACCAACATCAAATATTTGGATGACATCATGACGGGAAAGAATCCTCAATTACCGGCTAACCTCAACACTATCTATTTTAGATGGAAAGTGTACCGTAAGAAGGCAACCATTTTGAACAAGATTGAAAAGTCTCTTGTTTTGGATGGTGACTATATTCATTTGACTCCTTCGGACGACATTGTATTCAAAGGAGCGCCTGGTGACTCTCCAATTGTCGATAGTGTCCAACATCATCACCATTTGTCTCACTACAACTACAACAACTACTACAAGGAACTGATGATGAAGACTTCGTCATTTCACATTACCCAAATAACTAAGTTAAAGCAGTATAAGAACTCGAAAAACCCCACGCATTTCAAGATAGTCATTAACAAGCTGACGGGAGGAATTTCAGCAAACTCGAAAGAGCCTGTCAAGAAGAAATATGATTTGGAGGCGGTTAACGTCGCTGAATGTGAGGAAATTATAGAAAAGTTGAAGTGGGTTTTACAAATCTATACCATATCGGGAATGAACAACTAGGCTATGGAATACATATACACAACATGGGAATTGACTGTAGACCGCTTGAGCTCGTGCCCTCATCTCTAAATTGCATGGTATGCAAATGATGTGAAAACAATTAGGATTTCCAATGCTATGCCTAGAGTAATCTGGCTTGGAACTATTATCAATTTCCTACCTTGGTTAGGTACGTGGGGAGTGTTAGCCATCGGGCCCCCATCAGTCCAAAAAGCTTGAGAAATTAACTGACTTTTAAATCAAACGAAAAAGATAAAGAAACAGACTACACTGAAACTAGAGACACTTTTTTACCACGTGTAAGAAACTCAGAAGGTGGCGGTTCTTATATATTCAACCGTGCATCATTGTTTGGAAACTTGAAACAACCTGATGGTCTTATCACTGAATTGGAAAAAGCTTGAACGGAAGATCAAAAGCAAAGAAGTTGGCAAACCAAAGACTACTCTCAAAGCGAAAAGTCCAAGAAAGCCACCGAAACCCTATGTGAAAGATAAAGAAGCTGGATCTATTGCAGACAGCAAAAGCTTCAAATCGGGAATCGCAGGTGAATCGCCTTTTGCAGAGATACTATGGAATGCTCAAGCATTAAACGAGACAGACATAAAGCTAGGGCTGAAGTCCACGAGAGCCGTTCCGCCAGATCTTAAGGGAAAGGAGAAAGGCAAGTTTTTAGCTATTGACTGTGAGTTTGTTGGAGTTGGCCCGAACGGAAAGAGATCGGCATTGGCTCGAGTCTCGATAGTGAACCTCTACGGAAGTGTAGTATACGACAGTTACGTTCGACCTTCTGAACGAGTGTCTGACTGGCGGACATGGGTCTCGGGAGTTCATCCAGGACACATGAAGAACGCAGTCAGTTTTGATGAAGCTCGAGCAAGAGTTAACGAGATCTTCCTGAAAGATGTTGTAGTCATTGGACATGCAATACAGAACGACTTGCGAGTATTAAAAATAGCATTTCCTAAAAAGCAGATTCGAGATACCTCGCTGTTGAAGAGGTTCAAGTCGCTCTCCAAGGGACCAGTTGGGTTGAAGATGTTGGTGGACCACTACATTTGCGTGCCAGGATTCCAACGACAGTCTCATTGCTCCGTCGAGGACGCTCGTGCCACCATGGTCTTGTATCGAGCATTCAAAGGGGAGTTCGAATCCCAAGCAAGCAAAAGATAACTTTACACTTCTCTACCATAAATCGTTATTCATAAAATATACACTATAGATACAGGATACTTAGTCTTCCAAGTGGAGCCCTTCCATATACATGCATGCACTTCTATAAGCCATAACTTGTAAGATCTTGACGTTTCTTGAAATCTCTTGTTTGGGGGTTCTCTCTGTTGGATCCATCGTCTCGGCACGAACAAGAACTCCTACAGAGTTGTTGTTAAGGACCTCATCTATCTCTTGTTGGCACTCGCTCTCTGGTCTCTCTCCCTCTTGCACGACGTTTGCCCAAACCTCTGAAATGAGTTCAATAATTTCAGTGTTTGAGGATGTGATTAATTCCTGCTGTAATGCAGGCTTCACTAAATGTAAAATGAGCAACCCGGTTCTTGGTGATTCGAGCAATAATTGGTTGTAGGTATTCAAGAACTTAACCTTGAAAGTGGTGTCTGTATTATCTGAGATGAAAAAGTAGGCAGACAAGATCAAGGTAAGCTTCGCCCCGTCATTCTCTTGTTTCAAATAGTCCAAAATCGGGCGAGGTATCAAGGTTGTGCAACCTTGAACACGCTCATCTTCCATGCCCAACTCCTTCAAATAGTCACGGAAGGAACCAGTTTCCAGACTGAGGTAAATGAACACCAAGTAAGCCGCAAAGGGGTATGCAGCTACGCCAGCTTCTCCTGAGGACTCCAATCTTCTCTCCATGGCTCGAGATCTAAGTTGAAAGTATTGCTTCAAGTAGTTCAATGAAGAATGCTTGAAATGCAGGACTTTCAAACCTCTGTTCAAAATGAAGAATATGTGCATTCCCAAGTTAGAAGGGGTGATTTTCAAGTTTTGGGACTTTTCAAACTCAGTCATGTAAGGTTCCATATATTGACGCTGTTGGAACGCCAATTCCACGAAATCATCTCCACGCTCATGAAGTTTTTCGATTGTGTTCATCAAACACAAAACAGCAGATTGGTACAAGTTTGAGTAATTCAACAAGCCATAACATATCTGCGGCCAAAAGAGAATGGCGTGGATGTTCGAGTTGAATGGTAAGCCTGACAACATACGGGCCGTAGCAAAACTTGCCGACGTAAGGTATTCAACGTTTGCAGAGTCATTCTTGGCAAGCAATTTGAGGCAGTTTGCAACCGTAGATTGGTTGATGCCCTTCTTAGCCAAAATCCCCACAACCAAAATCGCTCTGCTTTGGAACACCAGCTCCGTCAGGAATGCAATATCAATTGCATTCAGGCACCAGCGCAGGCGCCAGTTGGATTTATCGTCAGACTCACCCAATTTGTATATGAACTCATTCAAGTAGTCACACAATACTTCAAAGTTGCTGGCACGGTTGTAAAGTTGAACAGAGTACATGCTGGAGCTCGAAATGTCTCTGGTTAACCCAAATAACATCTTCGCTCTTTGGTCTGTAAAGTATTCGATCGTTGCATCAACAACGTCGTTCTCCTCGCTAGTCAAATCTGGCTTATGCAAGAATGATTGGATCAAATTGATAAACAACTTCTGGAGGTCCTCTCCGAAATCCAAGTACACATTATCAATAAATAATGTAGCAAGGAAAAAGATATCCGCCAAGTATAAACGGGCAAAAACATATGAGTTGAAGAATAGTGATGAGCAAATCTTCACCAACACCTTAATTTCAAACAAATTACTTTGTTCAGCAATAGTCGAGTCATTCTTGCGAGTTCTATTCACGCAAGAAATCAACCTAGAAACTACTTCCCCGCAAACCTCAACAGATGGAGAAATAACCAGGATAATGAAAGACCAGTCAGGTCCATCGTTTTTGTTATCAATTGCAAATGCTACCACTTCATCGACTAAAATTGGAATAATACGTGGCTCCTGGAACAATTTCTTCCAAATGTAGTCATTCAAAAAAGCAATTTGTTCCTTATTCATTGCGGACATTCTGCAGAATTGACGAACTAGCTCGGCTACTCTAGCAGGTCCCTTTTCTTCGTTTTCCAAGTAAATATTTTCATAGATGTTGTCGACCCAAGGACTTAAGTAGTTGGCACTTGACAATTTGCTGTCAAGAGGCAACTTGTCGAAGTTGTCAAAGAATGCTTTAAAGAATCTGTAGGACATAGCAGGGAAACGAGTAGCCAAATGTTTTGAAACGCTAACCACAAAGTCTGTGGTGTTAGCTGGAAATGCAATGTTCTTTGCGTGGCTCGTTTTGATACCAAAATCTATTGAAAAATAGGTGGATAGTGATCCAAAGAGTAAAGCAGACGCTTGCTTGACTTCATTGTCATTCGAAAGCAATCCTTGGAAGACAATATTATACAAACGGCCAAACCAAGGCATGCTGTGTTCCCCTTCCAACTCCTTATCTTCTTGGTAATTTTGCTTTTGTAAACGGGAGATGGAGAAGTACAAGAACCTTAAGATTTCCTGTCTCTCTGCAGATCTCAAAACCACTGTGTATCCGGAATTAAGGATAATAGTGAACTCGTCGCTATTGTTAGTGACGTGGGAGATTTCACATTTCGAAATTTCGGAGAGTTTGTATACGTCCACCAAGTGGAATTCTTGATCGTGGATGTACTTTGTAGTCTCTTCACTGCAAATTTGAATCCATTTACGACCCATGCGAAGGGAAACGGGCCTGAATTCACCTTTCTCATTATCGTAAAGTTGAACTTTATCAAATTGTACCCTTGTATCATGACTGATCGCAACGGTCAGCGGGTCCAAGCAAAGGTTATTCACAATTTCCGGTGGAGATACTTGGGAGTAGCAAAAGACATTGAGCGATGTAAAAAGATTGTAACCTCTCAAGACGCTTAATGTATGAAAGACAGTGGCATATTGTGCTAACGGAATGTTGAAGTAGTAAATTCTAGTGCAATTATTAAACAATTGCTTTGGAGAGTTTGCACGAAGAAGCTCCAAGTAGTCCCTGCCCATTTCTTGGGTGTACATGAACTCTGTAAAATCAAAAACAATGTAGAACTTGTTGTCCCAAACTTGACAAGCCGTTTCAAATAACTTAAAAACAAAATATTGAACGTCATTATCAACGAGTCTAAGCTTTTTAAAGTTGATAACAACAATAGGGGTACCATCGTTAAAAATAGAGCTTGAAACCAAGTTTATTTCATCTTTCTCGACGTATGCCAATGACATTTTGGTCATAAAATCATGATATTGGTTGTTGTCCGTGATGTTTGTGCTCGCATCTGAAGCCTTGAAAGGCAGGGACAATTGAAGTTGGACTGAAGGTCTAGGTAATCCCATACTTTGAATGACTTGATCATACCTCCTATATGCTTCAACTCGTTCATGCAAGGCAACAGAATTGGACAAGTTTTCATTAACAATAAACTGTGACTTGATTGGAGAAAGGTAAGTGTAAATGTACTTGTGCAAATACTTGTACTCAGAAACTGGCTTTGATGTTGAAATTTCGAATGGGTAACTTGTGATTTCTCCAGTCGAAATCTTTCTAAGAAAGTCAGATATCTTCAAGTTAGCGGTGCTCAACTCGTCAAGGTGGCCAATCAAACCTGGCCATTTGATTAATGCCAAAGATCCATTTGCCATGTTTTGCAAAACCTTCACCAATTGCATAAGTGTACGCTTCACTTTTGGATTCTCAACCTCTATCTTAAAGAAAGCCTCAGGTGAAATAATAGCAGGACAAAGGAATCTTAAGAAAATGAAAGATCCCACTGCAACTAATGCAGAACCTTCAAATCTCACCTTAACCAACTTGTATATCTCACTAGATATAAACTTGAACAGGAGAGGAATCAGATCAACAGAGTTGCATATGCCATCAACCAACTTGGTCAAATACTTCATGTATAATTCGGTGTCCAGCTTGTCGCCTTCGGTAACTCTCTCGACTTCAACAGTTACTTGATTCTCGATAATATCCAATAATATTGGCTTGAGAGTTGATTCAAGATATTCCTTGCCGTAATCGTTTGCAAAGTTCAGTAAAAGCTTGGTCAATGTAGAATTCCGGCGGAACATATCCGAAGATCTGGTAATCTTATTAATTTCATGAGCCATCAACAGAGCAAAGAGTCTGTCTAACTTCTGAGTATATCCAAATATTCCAAACAATGCCGAGGCTAGCAAATTATGCTCAGTCAGGCTTGCAACATCAGCAATTGCGCCGACTATTGGAATCTTGGAAGCAACTATAGTGTCTGACAATTCAAGTACAATTTCCTCTGGGAACTCTTCCTTTTTGTCAATAAGGTCTCTCAGTGTCAACATATTAGAAAACACATTGATAAACAATGATCGAATCTTTTTGTTCTCATGGTATCCCAAGAGAAGAACAAACTGCATTCCGATATCTGTGTCGTACTGTAAGATGTTGGACATGCATCTCAAAACATTGTCGATAATCAGATTCATCTTATTCCTCAGCTTCAGAACCAAAGCACCACTTGTAAACTTTTGAATTATCTTATAAAATAAAGAAAAGTAGTTTCCAAAGGCCAAGTCTTTGTATTTTTTCATTTCGGAGTCTTTGGTTCCATCAGGTACCTCAAGCTTCAATTCCTCTAGCTGCAAAGACAATGCCTTTGATGATTGTGCTGCCAAGTCCAAATTTAAGTATACAAGCTCTTGTTCTTTGGAAGTTTTCATGGATGGTCTTGAAGATGCAATAGAAATTTCGTCTTGCAAATTACTCTCGTAAAAAACAGCCAGTTCCAACCATTCGCAAACTGATTTTGACAAGAAGTTACGCATTTTGTAGCTACCTCTAATAGCGTGTTTCATCTTGTCTGTTTCAATTGCTTCAACCAATCTGCAAAAACGAAGCTTCAATCGCAAGGTATCAACTGGATTTTCAATTTGGCTCACGTACCGAACGAAAACATGGGCCACAATAGGCACATGTGAAATCAAGACAAATGCACCATCATGAGGTGCTGACACCATCCCAGTTATAATAATAATAATCTGTTCAACTAGCATAACTTGCTCTTCGGAAATCAATACCTTCTCAGAATAATTTGCAATCAAGTGAGTCAACTTAGTACTAATCAAGTGGTACACAGAAGGATGCGACTCATTCAGAAGTGAATCCTTTATCACAACTCTCATAACCAAATCAGGAGATGAAAGAAGACCTAAGCACTTGTCAAAAAATTCAGAAACAACGTTGAATGCTTTATTTTTTTGGTCTTGGTCATCCAGTGCAAACAGATCTGTAAAAAAGCACCCGGAAGTGGACACCAAAAACCCTGTATAGTGCCTGAAGATCATATTTTCGTCGCTCAACGACTTTAAATCTAGCATTGCCGACCAGCGCCCGTAAATAATAAGCCAAACTTGAAATAACGACTTTGTAGGTCTTGCTTCACGTAATATGTTGCGGAATTTCTTGTGGAGGGATGCAAAACCAGTGAACACGGATGCATCATTTATAACCTTCTCAAATGTTTCAACTAGATTCTCCCCTTCCGTAAAATCACGATTTCTCTGATCATTAATATACCATTGCATGGTTGCTTTAGAGGTATTGTAGAACTGAATGTCGTGGGTGCACAATGACAAAAGTAACACCTTTTCAATGGCGTGGGAAGCTCCAGCACCATAATCGATATACTTTTTCATTCTTGGATCCAAAATAAACTTGTTGTTCTTGATAATGGTCATGAATTGGTCACGTCCTTGAAGAAAGTTTTTAATGAGAACAAAACATGCCTTGAAATGTGAGTTTGTCAAGGACAATTGCATGCAAGCGTCACATATTGATTGTATAATAAGGTTAGATATCGTGTAGTTTGCGAGCACGGACAATGTGGTGAATTTTTTGGCAATTTGCAGCTCAGCGTCCACGAAAATGGTCGATAAGGTGCAGGCGGCAGTAAAGAGCTCACTGTTTTTGGAATGTAGTGGTTGGGCCTTGAAAGCAAACCTCAATGGGATTGCGATTTCTCGTGCAAAAACGACAATAGCAGTTGCGTTGGTCTCAAATGACTTTGACGTTATTTTTTCATCACTCATGAGCTCTGCATCGTTGAAATAGTATTCTGGTGCTGCAAGGAAAATCTTGAATAGGTCTGTTAACATCTCATTAGTATGAGATGCTAACTCAAATCTCCTCAAAGTAGAAGAATAGCTGCTATCATCGAATTCGGTGATATAGTGGTCGATACCTGTAGCTTGTAGTAAACCAATTTGCTCAGCTCCTGCTAGCAGAGTCAGGTCACTTTGATAGTCAGAATAAATTGACGCAGTCAGAGACTCCAGATTTGCAAGAACTGATTGTTGGTATAACTCATAATGCCTCAAGATCTTGACCAGGCCAAACACTAGCATCTTCAATGGAACAGCTAGTCTGTCGATTATCATTTGAAATACTTCTCGCCCTATTGGAGATTCGCTTAAGGATCTAATAACCTTGACAAATAGTCTTACTTCTCTGATATTTGTGCAGCTGTCATTGAAATTCTTGCAAACCACATCCACGTATTTTGCAGGATTGACCATTACTGCCGCAGTGTAAAAGTTTATGTAAATGAGGTCAAACTTATTGCTTAAGACAGGATCGTCAAAAGAATTTTTAGACGAATATCTTATCAAACTCCCATGGGTGTTGTCGATATATTTCTGAGTGAAAACGACTACCAAATGATCTTTAAAGTCTGAGTGTAAAAGTCTGGCACCCAAATGGAAGATCTTGATTAACGAGTCGAATGTTTCTAAACTTGTTCCCTTTTCAGAATCTTTAAGAATGTAGTGAAGGTACTTCCCGCCTTTATACTTTGGAGATTTCTTGGGACTTTCAATCAACTCTAAGAAGTCCTCTAAACACAACAGAATAAGCCAACTCAAAACAAAGGCGGAGCAATCACTGTTCAAGATGGAATTGTCAAAGGCCTCGCTTGCAGTGATGAAAAGTTCTCTGCACTTCTTTTGAAATTCTGGATTGCTGTGACTAATGATAGTGTTGTAGTCCTCGGGCCTGGAGAATGCTTGGTCTTGGATCAGCAGAGTAGCGAAGATCAAAAACGCTCGCTTCCAGGTGGTCAGTCTAAGATATGTTGTTAAGTTCAAGTAGTCTATAGCGTTGGAATAGCCGTTCTCTTCGACATAAAACATGTACTTTACCAAAGGCACATATCTCTTCAAAATTTCGAGAGTCACCAGAGACGAATTTGCACTGAAGTGTGAAAACAAATTGGTATGCAAGTATGATGAATAATCCGTGGGACATGCCAGTGCAATGTAACGAAGGATGAATCCAACGTTGTCATCGATTTGATCTAAATATCTCGAGATATCATCTTCATCTTCTGAGTTGGTTGTTGTTCGAGTAATATGCGAAGCTGAGGATGAATGGTTGGATGAGTTTGAGGATTGGATAGCCTGAGTATTTGCCGTAGAAGAACTTGTCTGTGCGTTGGCGAAGTTAGTTGGGCTCACCATGTCTATTATTCTTCTAATTACTCTAGGAGACAACAAATCCACATAGACATCGATTAATTGGTTGAAAATCTCTGTACTCATGGGCTCGGGTTTATCAAAGTGGTGGAATTGTGAGTAGTTTGCTATGAATTCGCCAGTAGAAGAGAAGCTTCCCGGGCCACGAATGTTTTCTCTATTCCATTGCAATTTCAAGATTTTTGCTAGCAACTTACAAATAATTAACGTCAGTGACACCAGTTGCTCGTCTCTGTCTTGTAGTTGTGGTGTGATTGCCTCTCGGTTGATTACTTGCAAGACTTTGGTGAAGCTGGTCAAGATGCAAGCAATTGTGGATGGTAACTTCCTCTGATGATCGTTTATAATTTTGGTGGTAAGAACAAATTGGGGATCAATCTCGACTTCTTCTATAGTACGACCCGTCCTGCTTGGCAAGAACAGGAGGATTCTTCTAGACAAGGTCTCTATGAACTCCACCGTTGCGTTATCAGTTTCCATCTTGACAAGAGGATGATGGAACAATTTGTAGTTTAGTTGGTGGGGTTATGTGGTAGTACAAATATATTGAATCTGATTGGGAAGATCGTTATTCTGTAACACGAGGTATGTTCTATTAAAATCCGCTATCTTCGTAATTAGTTTATTGTTAGGAAAAAGTTTGGTAGAACCGTTTTCACGAAAACAGGATTGAGAAAAATTTAGTGAGGAGCGAGGACAAGGAAAAAAAAAAATAAGATTAGTGGAACCGAGTATTTTTAGTGAGGAGGAGAACCGAGTAACAAGGGCAAGCCAACGTAGGGTTGGGGATACAGGAGAATTGAGTGGTGGAAGAGAACCCTGTCCGATGTTAGGGGTGAAGGTGGGGTAGGAATCCATTCGAGGAAGGAACCCCTCCCCCATTGAAAGTAGGCGTGGGATCGGTACCGTGCCAAATACATATCTCTTAAAATCTCGATCTTTGAATTTTAGAGATAACGGATTGCGGGTTTTGCAAGGATTCGGGTTGGAGGTTTGTGGCCGAAGTACTAGCAACCTCAGAGGAAGCCTCGTATTTTTGCTTCCTAACCTATGAAAAATGTGGATTTCCAACAAAGAGCCCGAGAGGCCTTTAGGTATTTACCCAAAGAGGTAAAATTACTAATTTCATGTAGCCCTCTGATGTGCACCGTTTGTGAGATTTGTGGTTCAACGTGGATACTGTTGAAACGGTCGGAGCGAAAAAAGCAATTCCTACATTGAAAGAACTTTCGACATGGGGAAAAGGGAGAAAAAAGAATGATCATTTGTCGGTGCGGAAGCCCTGGAAGTACCTCCACGTATTTTTGACGTAGTGTGAGATGGCAAGTAGAAAGGCTATCTTTCCACGTTAAAGGGAGTGCAAGTATAGCGGGTTTGTGCTGTTATGCAACATGATAAATTGTGCGTTTGTCCCATGAGTAAGTACTTGAAAATGGAAGTAGTCTGGCTCATGACTTTTGTGATGTTGAACCCCTACGGTTTTGAGCTTCACCAAGAACTCCATTAGTCTGAGAGCGCTTCGGTGCTACGTAACTTTCTAGCTCACGCACGTTGACTACTAGTGTACCGTTGCATTGTGGAAAGAATAGCCGACGCAAGACGGAGGCGTAATGATAGTGTAAAACTGTTGCTTTGTCACTTGTGTCAAAAAAATTAAGCAAAAAAACAAAATGGGGCATACTGGGAATTGAACCCAGGGCCTCTCGCATATTTGTATACCCAAAGCGAGAATCATACCACTAGACCACACGCCCGATTTTTGTGAATTATGTTTGCAAGGATTTAACACGCAACATAAAAAAATAAGAGAGAATGAAGGTGACTTAGCTCTGGCCCTGAGAGTCTTCTAAACCCGATGTTTAAAGGCCCTTTGGTTTGAAAGTTTACTTTATGCTCTATATATGTTGCCGTCCAAAAAGTTTTACCCTAGCTGGTTTGGTGATACGATTATGTTGTTTAGTGTTAAATCACATGACTATGCACGTTTGTTGTGTCATGTGAGATACATTATGGCCAATCTTTTGACTTGTCTTCGCCTATAAACTGCCTATCCTATTATCTTGCTTGACAAAAATGCTGGTTTGGATGATAGATTCGCTGTTATGTGTCGTCCTGATACGGATAATAGCGTCAATTCGTTAATGGAAATAACCACAGCTTAAATCTCTGCTAACAGTGAATCATAATACAGATTAAACTAAAACATCGAAACAGTAGTTCAACATCTTGCTATGAAAACTCTCTCAGAGCTAAACTGTTTATGAACACCAGTCTGCGCTTCAACTAGCTACTACATTGATCCTCACACGTGATATAAGCTCTTTCTTTCTTTTGTATGCTATCGCCTGAATCTCATTTTTCCCCTGAAGCAGAGGCAAATAATACTCCTGTATAAAAAATCACTTGAACACCGTCTCACTTTAAATGGAGGGTATGCGACAAACTGGAGTTAGTGGTAAAGAAAATACTACAAATAGCACCATGAGCGGCAATCCGGAACCTGAAAATGATTCAAGTTCGCCTGTTTACAAGCATACGACAAACGACAACACGAATCACAACGACAGCAATTTGGTTGTGTCTGCGACACTGACCGATATTGAGGAGGATGAAGGGTCATTGCAAAGGTTGTCGCAGCAGGCAAGGCAAAGACAAGTGAACAGATTCTACGATGCCCAAAGTGACAATGAGGATTTCTACAGCTTTCATGACGATGAAGACGACAATCAAGGAGGCAATAATGGAACGTATCATGAGAACGACGCAGAAGACCAAGATGGCGAAAGTGACGATAATGGTGACGACGATGTCATGGGTGGTGTCTTGGGTTCAGACACATCCCACTTTTTAAGACAAATATTAGAAGCAGGAAGAAGAAGGCGAATACAGGAAAATGATATCGAAGACGACGAGGATGGCAATGCTTCCAGTGGCAGTGAAGGTGAAGACGACGAGGATGAGGATGAGGACGTTGACGACGAGGATGGCAACGATAACGAGTTCTTCCGTTCCAATGACCCTAGAGCATTATTGAGGGCTATTGGCTATCTTGGCAACTCTGGTCTGAATGCAAATTCCAACAGTGGAGATGCTGCTGCGAGTCTATTCATGAATTTTGTTGGTGCGGGATCATTTTTGGGAGGCGGCGGTGGAGAGTTCAATCGCGTTTCAAATGAATTTCAAGGCATATTGTCTAACTTGAATCAAAGGGACGACACGTATCTCATAATGGAGACTCTCAATGAACTTTCAGAAAGGTTGTTAATGATGAACTCCATCACTGCTGAGCGCATTATTCCATCAAGCGCTCTAGCAAAAAGCTTATGTGCAATCATGGTGGATCCTATGTTGTCTGAAGATTTGGAATTGCAGCTTGTAGCCTGCAGATGCCTTTACAATTTTATGGAAGTCAACCTTGATTTTATTCACGATGCATTAAGTCATGGGGCGGTTGACATTATTGGAGAAAAGTTGATGGAAGTTAGCTATATTGATTTGACTGAACAAGCATTACAGTCCTTGGAAATGATTTCTAGAGATCCAAGCACCCATTCCCGCATTGTCTCTAACCCAGGCCTTAAAGCAGTTTTGCAATACTTGGACTTCTTAACTATTCATGCCCAAAGAAAGTGCTTCATTATTGTCTCTAAAGCTTGTACTAATGTACTGGTTTCCAATTTTGATAAGATTAGGGAAATCTTTGAAGATGTTTCAGAAGTTGTCCGCAACCACAACGATTCTGTTGTTGTTGAAAATGCATGGCTTGCAATTTCAAGAATCATTACGAGCTTCAAGCTGAAGCCAGATCTTTTGGATCAGTTGTTTGTTCACAAAAACTCTTTGTTAAAGGAATTAACTGAAATAATTGTGCTTAGTAGCAACAACTCACATAATTCTAACTCTTCGAAAGTTACTTTGAATTATAGTTCATGTTTAAGTCTACTTGAGTCACTTATTATTTTGGTTTCTGTTAGCATGGAGGCTTCTAGAACTTTGTTGTCAGAATGTGAAGTTGGCAGCGTTATAGTTCAATCATTGAAAAATTTCTCGAAAACAAAATCAGACCAATTGTCAATTGAAACGTTGATGGCAGCACCCAAGGAATTCTTGTCGCAGTTCCTCAGTTTGATTGGTTATTTGCTTCCAATCTCTTACAGCTCTGCCTCTACTCCTTTCTTAAGGGATGACCATAAAGACTTTCCAGAAAGGGAAGCAATTAATGCCTTGAGAGTTGACTTGTGCAGAAATGTTATACCACAAGATTATAGGAACTTTGTGAGTGAAATTTGGGTTTTATTATTGAACAGTTTCCAGGCAACTATGGACTACGAAATTCGCAGGAAAGTTTTCATTTTACTTTACAGAATAGTTTCATTCTCTAATGACGGAGAAGATCTCGACAGCATAAAGGAATTCAACTTGATTGGTAATGTTTTGGCTTCTGTTACTAATCAAAATGTTCAGCACATTGTTGTTAATTTTCCTGGGCCTCTCGAAACTGAGAATGAAGATGTTGAAATGGCTGATGACGAAGTTCAGCTAGATGTGGAGAGCATTGGTGAAGACGAGGCTGACACAGATGTTATCGAGGAGGGTGCATCATCCTCTCTGCTTGCCAAACATGACGGGAGCCAAGTTCAGCGCGGTCAAAAGCAAAACAATGAGAGGGTGGAGAAGCCTAGTCATCTCTATCTTCAATCTACCCTTTTGCTTGTGAGTGCACTTTCAATTGCAAGAGCATTGATCAAGAAGGTGCCTGCATCTATTCTACCAAGTTTGGAAAAGGAAGGTTTCATTAGTGACGCACTAACAATTATGGAAAGTGTGAAAGGCAAGCTGCAATCTGACGAGACCACTCTTCCTCCACTGCAGAACAAGTTCTTCCATATAATGCCAAGTTTTACAAGCAAGTACTTGGATACAGAATTTACGAACGAGTACGCATTCAAGTTAAACTATAACAACGTATTGTCCCTGGTATTGAATGCAACGTTGGAAATTGAAAACCTTTATAATGAATCCAAATCATCTGTGAATGAGAGAAATCTGGAGACCCTCAGTGAAGTTTTGGCAATAAGGGATCTTTTGAATTTGGATTCAGTGCACCTTGAGAGCATTGACGCGTGGTTGAAAGTATGGAGCCAATTGAAGACTATCTTAGAAACTAGAAATCTCTCTAGTTTTGAATTAGTCTCATCTAAAGTATTTGAGACGTTAACGAACGTGTTAACATACAAATCGACTGGGGGATCTGACTTTAGCAATGGGTATAAAGCATTTGTTAAAGTATTTTTCTCTAGTGGAGAAAGCCCTATCTTATATTTGATTGAAAAGTTACAGGAAGCTATAACCCGCTCGGAATCATTTGACATTGTTTCCTCAGGTGTAAGTTCCCCCAGCGGAACTAGTCTACAAAATGAGTACGCACAGACCACTATTATGGCAAAACAAGTTAAACTTCGCTTGAGCTCTGAAGTTGGCCAAGGTGAACAAGGTGAGTCTATGTTCCCTGATATTCGCCATATTATATTGTCAGTTCATGCAATAGCGACGTTTAAGTCTGTTGACTCGTTCCTAAAGCAAAAGATGCGTTTTATGAAGGACATGAAGAGTGTGGTATCCGGGGACATCAGTTCCGTTCCGATGCGAAACAACGCTGAAGGAAGTACAGAGCAAGAGATCGAATATTTGATAAATGGAGAAGTTATCCCAACTGAGATCACCATTTATGGTGCTGTGTATCGCTCTTTGCAAACAAAAGCTGATGAAACGATAGAACCGTCTCGTATTTGGTCCAATATTCACAATGTTTCTTATAGATTGGTGAGCAAAGCGCAGTCCACAGAAAGCAAAATTGTTCCTCTTCAATTCACCACCGAAAACGAGCAAGATATTTATAACTCAACTACGTTAAGTTCACTTAAACTACTCAAAGTTTTGTTTGAAATGAATACTTTTGTTAAAGACAGTTCTCCCAAAGCTACATTTATTCCTGCCTCAAAATTTATGAACTGGAAGTTGACTGTTAAATTGAATCGCCAGTTGGAAGAGCCCTTGATCGTTGCCAGCGGCACTTTGCCAGGATGGTCCATACATACTTCGAAACAGTTTCCTTTTATATTTCCATTGGAGACTAGGTTGTTTTTCTTGCAATCCACATCTTTTGGTTACTCAAGATTAATCCACCACTGGCAATTGCGCACCAATCAAGCTGAAGACGATAACAATAACGCTCAACATTCAAACATTAACCAACATAGACCTCAACTTGGAAGGCCAACTAGGCACAAGGTCAGATTGTCTAGAAAGATGATTTTGCAAAGTGCCATAAAAGTCCTCGGTCTATACGGATCAACACCCGGAATTTTAGAGATTGAATATTACGATGAAGTTGGAACTGGGTTGGGGCCAACTCTTGAATTTTACGCTACAGTTTCGAAAGAATTTGCTAAGAAAAAGTTGAAGTTGTGGAGGGATATGGATCTTCACTCTGGCTCTGCTGATGATGAGGACTACGTGCTCAACACCTCGGGTTTATTTCCTATGCCGTTGGACGAGCAACAAATTGCAAGCGATAATGGACGCAAGGTCTTGCACTTTTTCTCCTCATTAGGGAAATTCATTGCTCGTGCCTTGCTTGATTCTCGTATAATCGACTTTAACTTCAACCTGGTGTTTTTGAAGTTAGTGCAATTTGTTAACCTTCAGTCCATTGAAACAGACGTGAACCAGTCCCAAAGTTCAAAGAGGATTGCAAATATTTCAAGCTTGAGACTTGTTGATCCCAAGTTAGCAGACTCGTTAGAGCATCTCTCACGGTATGTGGAGAAGTTTGAAGAAGTTAAAGCTGTCGATAGAGATACCATAGTTATCGATGGAGCGACTATATCTGATTTGTCACTTTACTACGAGCTTCCAGGGTATTCTGAATACCAGCTTGTTGATGGCGGAAGCGAAATCCTACTCACAGCATCCAACTTGGAGAGCTACATTCGTAGTGTACTCGATGCAACTTTGTATTCAGGTGTTATACACCAAACGAAGGCATTTATGGATGGTTTCTCCAAAGTATTTCCTATCAATTCCTTGATACTTTTCACTCCAAATGAATTGGTTGAGTTATTTGGGAACTCCGAAGAGGATTGGTCAGTCAACACTTTGACTAGTGCCATTCATGCAAATCATGGTTTCACTAAGGACTCTGAAGCCATAAAGCTGCTCATTAGGATTTTGGTAGGATTTTCCCTGGAAGAAAAGCGAACATTCTTGCAATTCCTTACAGGATCACCTAAACTACCAATTGGTGGTTTCAAGTCTTTGAGACCAGAATTAACGGTTGTTAGGAAACATCCTGAAGCTGGCCACAAAGCAGATGCATATTTACCTAGTGTTATGACGTGCGCAAATTACTTAAAGCTTCCTAACTACTCTTCTGAAGAGATCATGAAGAAGAGGATATTACAAGCAATCAATGAAGGTGCTGGTGCCTTCTTGTTGTCATAGTATATAAATAAGTAGATTGTCGTCGTTTTTGATCGCGACATAAAATAGATTTACTAAATAAGAGACTGAGAAACAAAACTACGATTTTAACATTCGCTCTCTGGAATATAACTTGAAAGAATGGCGTTAGAATTGAATAGCATTGTCGACTCCTTGGTCAAGTCTTCTCCTCCTGGTGAGTATGGAGCAATTTCCAAGGACTTGAATAGTTTATTGGGGGGCAAGAACAGCGGAACGGTGGACAAGTCCATTGAATCATACGTCAAAGAATCCGGAGCAGTCTTCTCCTCCAAATATGTTGTTTCAAAATGGAATAAGGATGTGAACTCTTCCAAATACATTGACTTTAAGAACAAGAAGGCATTCAATATTGATGTTGCCACTCAAACAGTGATTGATCTTGAGGATTTTGACACGAGCCAAACTACGTTCCCAAACTATTACGACAGTTTGGTCGACTCCTTAGAGGAGTATGGAAACGATCATTATCCATCCAACTTTGCTTTTAGTGTAGCTCCACAACTGAACGGTGATTTGTACATTATTATTGTTGGAGAAAGAATAAACCAGGACAACTTTTTTACTGGTCAATGGAAGTCTATCTACCACATTTCTGGTTCAAAAGCTTCAGCTCTGGTATCCTTAGATATCCACTACTATGAAGATGGAAATGTTAGATTGAATTTTGATGAAAAGCTTGCCGAATCCAGCCTTTCATCTGTGGATGCACGTTCTATTGTTAACTTTATCAACAGTACAGAAACCCAAATTTCACTCAAGATTATTGACAACTTCAATGAACTCAATCAAAAGTACTTCAAGAACTTGCGGAGATTGTTGCCAGTGACTAGATCGAAGATCAACTGGGGCAGCGCCATTGGAAATTACAGATTGGGTTCTGATGTGGTTCATAAGAGCTGATTGGCCTCTTGTAAGCTGAACTTGTCGGACGCCTGTCGATGCTACAGTATTCTTTTTCAAGTTTATACGACTGTTCAAGCACGTACTGAATATATAGAAATGAATCAAATGCAAATGAAAATCTATCTGAGTTTATACAAAGACCATATTATAAAAAAGCCCAATAATATCAAACCTACTATTTTAGTGAGACTAGCATTTCTCTGCATGACTCCCTTGAGTTCTCCACTAGTCCGCTTAAGCAGATCCATTAGTTGACCAAAGTTGTCATTGAGGGAGTCCAAAATCAGTTGCTCTTGCTGAACGTAGCCATGAATGTCGTTGTTGACTGTATTCCTAAATTGATGAAGTGTTTGCGCTAAATCGTCAAACCTTTGATTGTTTTGTTGCTCTCTGTGGGAGTACAAGTTATCACCCATGATAATCTGGATTTGTTTGTGAACAGGATGTTATTTTAGAAAAAGAATCAAAGTAACCTTGACTTTGCGGGTTGTTAGAAATAGAAAAAAAATGCGAATTCTGTGGATCGAACACAGGACCTTCAGATTAACTGTGACTGAATTTCTTCAGTCTGACGCTCTCCCAACTGAGCTAAATCCGCAAACAACCCACGCCGGGAGTCGAACCCGGAATCTTTTGATTAGAAGTCAAACGCGTTAACCATTACGCTACGCAGGCAATTCGAAGTTTCAGCCAAGTGAATGTAACTTTGAGTTAGTGTGAGATTTTCAAGTTCGAAACACCCACTAGACTTCTGGAAGACTTGGAATGTGATGAAGATATTTCATTAGGTGCTACTGCAGTCTCAAGTAGCTCCACCTTGGCAATTTTTCAAGTTCTGACAACAATAATTTCATACCCGTCTCTAATTGTACGTACTTCTGTACTCATGGCCATAGCCAGAATCATAGGAAAGTATATTTAGAATTTTAATGCTCCAACTAGCCACAAGACCAGACAGTATCTTTTTTCAAATATTGAAAGAGCCAATTATTTGTAGTTTGGTTTTGGCCATCTAATTTGAAACCATGAAAGGTATGTCTTCGAAGATTTATTGCATAGTACCATCAGCAAATTTCATGTATTTCGCAGCAATTCTAAAAAAAACTGGCTGTCTTTCAGTAGTATATCGGTGGCGGTTTTACTTTCAATAATGATCTTCTCTAACATTGGTCGATAACGAATACGGATGCCATCTCTATAATTGAACCAGAGAAGTTTGGAAACTGTGGAATGCATAAGTTCCAAGAGGTCTCTTTCATATATTCCGTGTGATTTCTTAGTAAATATTTTAAGCTATACTATTGAAGACTATTGATGGTTGGAAAATGATTAATGTTCAGAAATTGTTGATTTGTAGAGTCACGAGGAGGTCCTGGAGCATACTGATTTGGTTGCTGAGAGTTCCCAAATCCAGAACTTGTAGGCTGTTGTTGAAGCTGAGCATACTGTGCGTTATTTCGAGGAAAATACGCAGCATCTGGTGCGTACGATGGATATGGGAGCCCTGCATTAGTATTGCTTGGTCTGGCTTGGGCCCTCTGTGAAATCAGCTTCTCCAATAAATCATTGTAGATTTTCAATTCAGAATTCAAATGAGAATTGAGAGACAGCAATTCTTCTTTACGGACACTATACTTATCAATAGACTTTCCCAATTGTGGCCTTAAAGGAATTATCTCGTTAAACAATTGGGTCACCTCATCCTCGTTCAACTCATTTGGATTCACAGTTGTTAAGAGCAGCAACAATTTATCAATTTTCTTCAGATCCTGAGAAAGCAAGCGTTCCTCCACAGCTAATTCCCTAGCCACCTCCTGAGGAGACTGATTCACAATAGGGGTTACATAATTTAAAGGGAAAATACCAATGGTACCATCGGCTAAAGATCCTCTCCACCAGTCTCTGTAGACAGATTCAATAACAGTGATCACATCACCTTTTCTAAATGACAACTCTTCAGGTTCGTATGAAATAAGATCGTATAACGCCCGAACTTTCGAAACCGTGGCAATTGTTTGCTCAGCTGTCTTTTGTTGTTTTAGTTGAGGTATAGCCTCTTCTTGCTTCGCTGGGTTCCTCTCTTGAGCCTGCCCGACTTCTGGTAAAGGCTTATTCTGCAAGTAGCTCTTCAAGCTTTGTTCTCTTTCATACTCATTCAATGAGAGTTTTAACACCCGTTGTAGCTCATCTTCTTCCTTGGCCTTGTCTGCCTCAGAGATCTCTTTCTTGGAAGGCTTGACTGGAGCTGCAGATGAGCTTCCTTTAAAGAGTTGCGGGTGACTTGCCTTAACTTGTACATATGCATCAGTCATTGGTTTAAGAGAAGGATCATCTTTAAATGTGGCTTGCAATTGTTCTAGTACCTCAGCGATTTTTACTTTGACCGTGACGTGTAGCTTTCTGTCGTTCAACCGTTTGATGAGAGTGTCCTTCAAAAACAGTTTGGATGCAATTTCCTGTTTGATTCGAGATCCACAATTCTCAGCAACTGCAACAAGAAGAGATAGTGTCCTCAATATAACATTAGCGTCCCCAGAATTCAATCTTGAAGAGATTTGCTTAATAGCAGGTTTTGTTGTTTCTTCGGGATTAGAAGAAATTTTGTCACAGACCTCAAGTATATATTCCCAGTTATCAGCTGTCAATGCAGCATCAGTCGCCTTGTTTATTAGAGAATCAATGGACATATTGAACTTCAAGATTAAAACGTATCTATTTTACTAATTATGCGCCCCTTTCGCATAGTGGCGTCAAGAAACCCAATCACGTGAAACCTAGCACATGACAACTTGTTTTCCTGATGAGATAGACCCCGGATTTCACGGAAAGTAGCGGAAACCAATGACATCAGTCTATTCGTAAAGGAGCCTCAATAGCAAATAACTTTTTGTGCTAGTTTGTGGTTTCCTATTCAAGTATTGGGAGTGTTAGTGTCCGATGTACAACCAGGCATTTACACAACAGTATAAATAGATGGTTACTGTGCAACCAGGAATTTTTATTTTTACCTCCCCTTTCGTAGTAATTCTAATCACTACTGCAACGAGCTTCCAGAAGTGAGAACTCCAGAGAGTTTATCCATATTTGAGTTTGATAACATTCGTCAGGTAAGCAAACTATTGTGAATTTACATAAGAAATGTCGAAAGATGAACGTAATGTATTGGCAGCCCAGAATTCAGGTGAGATCCATGATTCAGATTCGTTTTTAAAAGTGCCCAGTAGTACGGGTGAGACAAGAGCCCTGGGAGCTTTTGCTGGACAGACTTCTGGCCTTACCAAGCAGCGCCGTCGGGGTTCGTCTGTTGGAGAAATCAATGTTGGTGATACTTCACCTTCTTTGTCAACGATGAATACTTCGAAGTTGCAAAGGCAAAGATCTGAATCAAGAATCCAAGAACTCAATCGAGAATCTAAGACTGACGCTGCCATTCTCAGGAAGCTTTTCGTTGGTTTCCAAGAGTTGTCCTACAGGCACACCTGGATCAACCCACTTTTGGCTCTATTAGCTGCACTCTCAACTTACTACTTATCTGATGCAGGCTCCAAGACACACGCCTTGTTGGAAGGTATGATTTTTCCTTCCTATAAAATCGCTGGTACCGACCAATATGGTAAAGGGAAGTACGATTTTTACTTCGTTGGATTCTATGCTTTGTTTTTCACATTTTTCAGAGAGTTCATGATGTGCTGTGTGTTGAGACCATTAGCTGGCGTTTTCAACATCAAGAAGGAGGCCAAGGTGAAGAGGTTTATGGAGCAAACTTATTCTATTGTGTACTACGGAACATCTGGACCTCTTGGTTTGTACATTATGAAGAGCTTGCCAATCTGGTATTTCCAAACGACACCAATGTACGAAAGTTATCCCCATAAGACTCATGATTTATTGTTCAAAGTGTACTATTTGGGACAAGCTGCATTTTGGGTGCAACAATCTGTTGTGTTGATTTTGCAATTGGAGAAGCCTCGCAAGGACTTTTTTGAGTTGGTGTTGCACCACATTATTACCATTGCGCTTATTTGGTGCTCATACCGTTTCCATTTCACATGGATGGGCCTCATGATATTCGTGACTATGGACATATCTGATGTTGTGTTGGCCACGTCTAAAACATTGAACTACATTGACTCCCCGCTCACGGGCCCATTTTTGGTATTTTTCTTTGTTGTCTGGATCTACCTCAGACATTACATCAACTTAAAGATATTGTGGTCAGTGCTCACGGAATTTAAAACTGTTGGTGAATGGGAGTTGAACTGGATCACACAACAATACAAATGTTACATCTCTCAGCCAATTGTTTTTGGGCTCATTGGGGCATTGCAAATTGTCAATCTCTACTGGTTATTCTTGATTTTCAGGATCTTGGCAAGATATGTCAAGGGAGGAGTCACTGAAGATGAAAGGAGTGATGATGAAAGCGAAGATACCAGCGAAAACTAGAGCTCGCTCATCGACCAAACCGATACTAAAAAGGAGCGTTTCTCAAATAGACAGGACTGATATGCCCCACCATTCCTGTTGGTTCTTCAAGAAAAGGTATTGCGTTTGTTCATGATGATACTCTTATTTAGAATTCTCGTTAAACGCAAAGCCAAAATTTTCCTAGTTGGGCAAGCAGTTCATGTGATCGAGCGACACGCGTACCTTTGTCAACAAAGGTTCATTGAGGTAAATGGGTCAGGAGAAGCCTCAACAACGGAGCAACTCACCCTGCACTGCTGGATACCTTACTGCATTCTTGTAGAAAGCAGTATGTAAAAATGTATCCCCTATTTGACAGAGATTAACCAATCTCGTTCCTTTCTACAAAGTCATCTTCTGTTATTTTTTCTTGAGCATAATCACAAAAATTGTTTCTCCAGAACCATTTCGACGAATTAGCTTTCAAATTCCGTTAATTTTGAAAGTATTCACGCCCACCATCGTTCTTCCAACACCAACAAATAAATGGCACAAGGAAAAAAGAACAGGCAAACGTCACCACACGTAGTTAGTGGTAAACCAGTGGACGCGGATATGGCCTTCTTAGCAGTCCCAAACCAAAGCAAAACACTGGCAACAGCAAGCTCCTCGTCAAGAGCCACTTCTAATGATCTGAAGACTCATCGTCGCCGTGGATCTTCTGTTGGAAATATCAACGTTGGTGATACATCACCTTCTTTGTCAACGATGAATACTTCGAAGTTGCAAAGGCAAAGATCTGAATCAAGAATCCAAGAACTCAATCGAGAATCTAAGACTGACGCTGCCATTCTCAGGAAGCTTTTCGTTGGTTTCCAAGAGTTGTCCTACAGGCACACCTGGATCAACCCACTTTTGGCTCTATTAGCTGCACTCTCAACTTACTACTTATCTGATGCAGGCTCCAAGACACACGCCTTGTTGGAAGGTATGATTTTTCCTTCCTATAAAATCGCTGGTACCGACCAATATGGTAAAGGGAAGTACGATTTTTACTTCGTTGGATTCTATGCTTTGTTTTTCACATTTTTCAGAGAGTTCATGATGTGCTGTGTGTTGAGACCATTAGCTGGCGTTTTCAACATCAAGAAGGAGGCCAAGGTGAAGAGGTTTATGGAGCAAACTTATTCTATTGTGTACTACGGAACATCTGGACCTCTTGGTTTGTACATTATGAAGAGCTTGCCAATCTGGTATTTCCAAACGACACCAATGTACGAAAGTTATCCCCATAAGACTCATGATTTATTGTTCAAAGTGTACTATTTGGGACAAGCTGCATTTTGGGTGCAACAATCTGTTGTGTTGATTTTGCAATTGGAGAAGCCTCGCAAGGACTTTTTTGAGTTGGTGTTGCACCACATTATTACCATTGCGCTTATTTGGTGCTCATACCGTTTCCATTTCACATGGATGGGCCTCATGATATTCGTGACTATGGACATATCTGATGTTGTGTTGGCCACGTCTAAAACATTGAACTACATTGACTCCCCGCTCACGGGCCCATTTTTGGTATTTTTCTTTGTTGTCTGGATCTACCTCAGACATTACATCAACTTAAAGATATTGTGGTCAGTGCTCACGGAATTTAAAACTGTTGGTGAATGGGAGTTGAACTGGATCACACAACAATACAAATGTTACATCTCTCAGCCAATTGTTTTTGGGCTCATTGGGGCATTGCAAATTGTCAATCTCTACTGGTTGTTTTTAATTTTCAGAATCGTGATCAGATACATTAAAGGTGGTGTTGCAGAAGACGAAAGAAGTGACGATGAAGATGAGTCAGAAGAAGATTCTGAATCCACTTCAAACGAAGAACTTAAGGAGAAAAACTAAGTACAAGGAAGTTCACCCTAATATACACTTGCCCCCCTTCCGGTATTCTATTGGTTTTCCAGTTTTTATCAAGTATAACAGAAATCATAATATACATTTCCCTTTTCTTTGTGTAAGATGGCAGATTATTTGGTGCTTTAGAGGTTCATCGTTCTTGGGGTATATTTGCAGGGATTTGCCTACGAATTGTATTAAAGCGGACTCTCTGACTTCCTGATACATACGTAATACAAAGATTGCAGCACAAGAATTCTTATGTCCCACTAATTTCAAAATCGCAACTGACTGCATATATGTATTTTATATATATTTTTTTTGGTTTCAACATGACTTTTGAAGTGTCAGTAGGGGATCTATTTGAATATCATAGGAGGGAATGCGGCAAACTTGGGGCTCCTCATGTGTATATGTTTGCAAATCAAAACAAGGGCATAATTTCGCTGACTTTTAAAACACAATTATCTGTTGCAGCTAAGTTTGTCACGGAACAGCCAAATGAGGTACCACGAGAGATGAGTGTATGTGACTTGGAAGTGGATGCGGACACATTGGATAATCTACTAGAAAGGAATAGAAGCTATGTGATCGGTGACCCTGCTGTACAAAGGTATCTACAATCCCAACAAGCACACAGAGAAAACTTCTTACGAGAAATACATGAAAAAGGGATACGACCTTCAACAGCTAGGGGATCGAATTCAAAGAAATCATTAAATTATTAGTTGGAAATGGTATTTTAATAACTATGTACAGTAAATGAGGTTGCCTAACTTGAGGCCAGAACCACCTTGATCCTGGCATCACCAACTTGAGTTCTATAGGAGTCCACCTTAACAAGTCTTTCGTTGGAGCCTTCCTCGGCCGCCCTCGACAAAATGCCAGTAATTAAACTAGTTGCTCTAACTGAATCATCATTACATGGAATTGGATAGGTAAGCAAACTTGGTTCCATGTCGGTATCACACAAACCAATCGTTGGAACTCTCAGCATGAGACATTCATTGATGCATGTTCTGTTTTCGACAGGGTTCAAGATGACCACAACATCCGGCTTAATAAGTAGTTGATCTTCCAATTGACGACCAGTGGGCTTGTCCATCATATCAATTTCGATTTTATGATCTTCTCCCTTGATTTGCTTCGTGACCTCCATGTAATTGGTGATCATTCCTGGGATCCATCTCTTGGATACGTAATACCCTTGAGATCTGTTGGCTGCCTCTTCAATTGCACGTTTCTGCTCCCAATTCTTCGAGGTACCAACGAATAATATCACACCTCCCTTATTGGCAATTCCTTTGATCACATTGCATGCTCTCTTCAATGCACTGATAGTTTCATTTAAATCAATAATATGAATCCCATCGTATTCACCATAAAGAAATGATTGTGTAGAGGGCCTCCACATTGCTTTGTGATGGCCGAGGTGACAACCTGCAGCCAAGAGAGTCGAAATCGTAGTGTCCTTAATGGAGGCTGGCTTATTAACCACGTCTCTAGCTTTAAAAATGTTTGTAAGCTTGGAGCCTGTAGAGCCAGATTCACGAGAATGTGCAAGCTGTCTCAAAAATAACTCTTGTTCAGAATAAGGTCTGTGTTCTGGGGAGGGGACAAGATTTGGAAATTCATTTAAGAAAGACATCTTAGCAGTGGACCGAAACTTGACCTTTTCACCGTCTCGTTTATGAAAATCACCAGAGCTTTCGCTTGAAAGGTTGACATTCGATAGCCACGGAACATTAATCGTATCTTTACGTGGAAGTTGCAAGTTTTTTTGTATGAATTCGTCCAACTCTTCATCCAACTGCTTTACCTTATCTTGAGGTAAGGTTTTCAAGTCCCCCTCCAACTTAGCCAATCTGGAAGTTATCAAAGTCGAGGGTGTTTTGTTCAAAGAGGTAACCAAATCACCAGTGACTACCTTGAGTTCCCGCAACGCTTTATTCTTAGCACTGATTTCTTCATCTCTTGCAAGGGCATCTGCAATCGCTTTCTCACGCAATGTCTTTTGGCTAGTCAATTCAGATTCAGAAGAGGCATTTGACTCAGCTGCTACGGAATAGAGTCTCCTAGCCGAAGACAGCCAAGACCTCAGAACGTTATTGGATGTGAATCTTAGCATGAAGCCAGTTGGATTTTCAGACTTTTTTTCGTTGATTCTACTGAAATTTTTTTTGGTGTACAAGACTTCGGTCGTGCACACACAAAACTTCTCGTGCAATGTACATTCATCCTACACCTGAGCCAACACTTCATGATTGCATTAGTTCAACCACTCGAGAACTAACGACTAAGATATTTGATAAAGCATGTGTTCGTATTCTCATACCTTCTGGTTGCTCAGAATACTTTACTCTGATTACGTTGTGTGAATTGAGTGTTTTGCAAATTCACTCTACCAAAAGTATTGAGGTGATTAGATTTGAGAACATTAATGATTTCACGCAGGTTGTCAAAAGTCTATACGCTTACAACAATTTGCGTGAAGTTGTTTGTTTCCTAGCTTTGCAGTCTCTTACCACAGCCACAGAGATTAATACTGCTTGTAATAACTTGCAAAATTTGAGTGAATATCTTTCAATCCCAGTAACTTCAATAGAGCTGGAGTCATTTTTGAGCTCGTTGGTACCGTTAGCACAAGATTCAACAGGCAAGAAGAATGATGAGCTAGTTCCAGTACATGTAATAGCAGAAAAGTGGACGCACATAAAAAGCAGAAGTTCTTAGGACTTATTTACGGTACCTAAAATGTTTACTAATCCTCTTCTTCAGAGTCATCGTCATTGTTTTCGGCGCCAGCCCCAGCACCGGTGGAAGCCCCTGCTTGACCCAATTGATTTGCCAAAGCACTGATATCAAAATCACCACCTGGACCACCAGCACCTCCCATTAATTGAGAAAAGTCAATACCTCCTGGGCCACCTCCCATGGCGCCACCTGGACCACCAGCTCCTCCCATTAATTGAGAGAAGTCGAGCCCACCTGGACCACCACCCATCCCACCTGGACCGCCCATACCAGCCATTCCACCCATATTAGCCATCTCATCTTCTTCTGGAAGCTCTTCTTGCTCATCTTCGTCTACCCATTTGTCGAAATCAGTTTTGATATAGTGGTACTTCAACTTTTCTTTAGTTAATCTTGGCCAAAATTCTTCTTGAGCAGTCTTCTTTCTCAAGACAAGATAAATGTGTGAGCCACTATCAGTGTTCTTACGAGATTGATCAGGGAGAATTGAATCAAAGAAATCAATACTCAAATCATATTTCTTCCCATCTTTGTTTTCAGCAGTGAACTTCAATTGGTTTTCAGTCAAGTCTAATTTTGGATTGATTGGATCAACTGCTTCAATGGTGAGATAAACTACGTTCTTTGCGGCATCTTCAGCGTTAGAACGTTGAGCCCATAACACAGTTGGCGTAATAGTTGACATTTTTGAAATAATAGGAATTGGAAAAGTTCAACTAAAAAAGAACTTGAATTGAATCCTGTTGAATTTAAGTTCACGTTCTCGAATATTCCTCTAATATTCTAATCACGTGACACGTGATTAAAGGCAAAGATGCAAAATTAGTGAAGATTTCAAGATATTAGAATCACAATGCTACAAGGCCCACTGTTTTGTGTATAAATCAAGTGCGTGGGGACTTATTTAATGACGAAGTGACCATTTCAATCCTTGCTCTTTAGCCTTTATATCGTTACTAATTGTCACGTGATTGTACAACAAAGAATACAATTAGTAGCATAACCACTTCCTAAAACAGAACATGGATTCAGCAACTTTGAAGTCGAAATGATATCAAAATTGCCTACAGAGATCCAGCTTAACATACTTAGACGTTCATCTCCATCATATCTTAAGTTTGCAGACTCCAACTTCTATATCCTTTACAATCAGCTCTTTTACAATAAGTTGCTACATGATTTTGGACCCACAGTTATCCCCATTTTAAAGAAGATATTACCTTGGTTGAAACAGTATATTCGAAGCCTAGATGCCTTCAGGAAGGATTCCCGTTTAATTATTACAAAAAGATTGAACTTGCAGGACAGTGACGAAGAAGACCTGTTGAATTGTTCATTTATCAGGGATTCTTGGAGATTTATCTATTCAGTATTCATTAACAAGAGGCTCTTTGCAGAATATTCCGACTATAAGATTGATGAACCGGTGAACTACGTATACAACCACTACGTCGAGATTAACAGAACTTATCTCTTGTCTTACTCAAAAGAGGTATGGCTTTCCCCAGGCACATATAACCTAGGAATTGGGTTAGTAATCAAGCATGGTAATGGCTTAGGAACTACAAAGTTTGAAATAACTTATGGGGACGAAGGGTATAGAAAGTCTTCAACATTTTATCCACCAACCAATATTAATGAGATGTTACCGAAACACCAATTTTGTATGCTTAAAATTGGGGAGTTTACAATTCAGAATGAACCAGATAAGAATAATTCTTTAATAAAGGTTCAAATTGTTATGGAGGAAATTGGATTATATTTAAAGTCTGGATTCAGGATATTCTTTATTGATGTTTCACGTCCATCTGTTTTGTTCAATGACTACGATTTGTTATACTACACAATAAAGCAGACTGATTATGAATATTTCATTAATCTACCCCTAAAGAACTTATACAAAGCTTTGAATCATGTCCAGAATGCGGCTGCTTATGGTACTGGTGACCCTTACTGTCTTTCTTACGATTATGATTTCTTAGCAGACTTCGAGAAATACTCCGAGTCCTTTTACAGATCTCAGCACAAGAGATCACTAAAGTTTTTGACAATATATCAAAAGCGACAGTTTATCAACAGGTTTGGTGATTATGAATTAGATGAAGCTAACGATAGTGACAACTGCACCTACGACAAGCAAAACCTCATTTGGAAGATGCCACTTTTATCGGAGTTGTAATCAATAGATAATCTAACACTCATAATCACGTGATGTAATTAGTTTATAGTACTTACTTGCGGATCAATAAACACACAACTCAGATGGAAGAATTAGCCTCGAGATTTCCCGAGAATGCAGGGCCCCAAAGTACTAGAGATCTGGCGGCTGATAGTGTTTCTAACTCAGAGAAGTTGAATATAACCAATGATACTCTTCCTGCTAATATTCATGACAGTGCCCCTCATGCAGTTGATGAACACATCAATGAAGACTACACACAAACCAACGATGAATCTCTGAATCCAGAAGACGACAATGATAGCGATGAAGATTCTAATGCGGGACCGGAGTTTAACAACAAGAGGATCATTTTGCAGCGGTTTACAGTTTACAATCTGACTACTACTATGTATATTGTTGGAAGCAACTCGAAGGAATCGTTATTCCGTATCCTAGAAATAGATAAAGATCCTACCAATGTCAATGCCTTACAAATACTTGAAGATAAGAATTACTTTTATACAAGGAAAGATATGGTCGAACTCTTAAGTGGGTTGGATGAGAGCATAGACGGTGGTATTCATAAGATTGCACAAGGATACGGGTTACTCGGGTTAATCAAGTTCACGAAAGGCTACTACCTAAGTATAATTACTAAATGTAGCCAAGTTGCAATATTGGGTGGACATTACATTTACCACATTGACGAAACCAAATTGATACCACTTGAAATGAATTATAAGCGTCCTGAAAAGTACAGCGACGAAGAAAAACTCTTGTCAATCTTCAAGTATTTAGATCTAAGCAAGACTTTTTACTTCAGTTATACATACGACATAACCAACTCGTTACAAACGAATTTTACGCGGAATAAGGCATTATCACATCACTATCATAAGAATATAAAGGAGTATGAATTGAATATAAAAGATAAGAGCCACTATTTGTTTGAACATAATGAGAGATTTGTCTGGAACAATCTTTTATTGCAACCAATCTTGGAAAATCCAGATATTGCAACTTACGAGTGGTTTCAACCAATTATTCATGGTTTCATCGATCAAGCTAGCATATCGATCTATGGTAAGAAAATCTTCATAACAATTATTGCTAGACGTTCACACCACTTTGCAGGCGCTAGATTTTTAAAGCGTGGAGTTAATGACAGAGGTAATGTTGCAAATGAAATTGAAACTGAGCAAATTGTATCAGACATGCTAATTTCCTCGTTCCATGATCCTAGATATGGTTTTTTTGGAAATAATAGGTACACCAGTTTTGTCCAACACAGAGGATCTATCCCGCTCTACTGGACGCAGGACTTGAACAAATTGCCTAAACCTCCAATCGAAATTAACTTGTCTGATCCATTTTACCAAAGCTCAGCTCTACATTTTAACAACTTGTTTCAACGGTATGGCCTGCCCATTATAATTTTAAACTTGATTAAGACAAAGGAGAGACAGCCTAGAGAGCTGAAGTTGAATATTCACTTTATGAATTGCATAAAATATTTGAACCAATTTTTGGATGAGGAGCACAAACTACAGTACTATGGATTTGATATGGCGAAGCACTCTAAAAAGAATTTAGATGTTATTCAACCATTGCAAGACATTGCGGCGGAAGCAATTCTCAAGACGGGATTTTTTCACAACGGCCATGATGCAGCTACAACAAAGTTGCAAAGAGGAGTCATTCGAACTAACTGTATTGATTGTCTTGACAGAACTAACGCTGCCCAGTTTATCATTTGCAAAGAGGCATTAACGCATCAACTTCGTAGTCTTGGCATCCTTCCTGAGTCTAAAAATTTGGAGTATGATTCAGATTTAATCAATATACTCACAGAAATGTTTCATGATCATGGAGATACGATTGCTGTACAATATGGTGGGTCGAATTTAGTGAACACTATGGATTCATATCGAAGAATTAATCAGTGGTCATCTCATACACGGGATATCCTTAACAGTGTGAAACGAATATATTCCAATTCTTTTATGGACCTGATTAGACAAGAAGCTATTAATCTATTTTTGGGAAACTACATTTATGATTATAACAAGCCCAAGTTGTGGGAATTGCAAAATGACTTCAGTTTACACAATGGAATGGAAACTCAAGATACAAACGCTCGAACTAGTTATATTCAATGGTTCAATAAGACTTATTTAACAAGTCAAAATGTTGTGGGAATTGACGAAGAGCCTGCTTCCTCGGCAAGCTGTAGAGCACACGAATGCTTGGACCCTTACCCTGATTACAATGACAATTGGTTCAATGAGTGTTATGTTCCTAGAAAATTTCAGTCTTTTAGCGACGTTTTTCAATTTAATATGAACTCAAATGCCAGATACTTCCCTTCAAATGTTGATAGCGATCCAAATAAGACTTTTGATTACAGTCCCTTCGAGTCCCGGAAGCAGAAGCAATTTGATACCATTTCACTTGGTAAGTCATCTCCAATGAAAAATAGCAGCGCTAGCATTCAAGAGCTTCAAGAAAAGGTGTCCAAAGAAGGCTCTTATCAGCTTCCAATCGCGAGCTGTCAAGAAAGTGTCCCTGCAGCAAGCGTACGTACGAACGCACAAGATGAGTCACACCATAGTAAACTAAAGACGTTCTTGACGGACAAAATAGAAAAGTTAGGTTACGTTTCCAAGTCCAGTTATTATGAAAATGAGTTTATTGAAGAATCACTGGTTGAGTCCATTGCTGAGTCAACATCTAGTAGCTCGGAAGATAAAAATGCCTACATACACCCAAAACCAAGCAGGGCGGACGAGGAGCTATATAGGAACCAGTGGAACCTAGATGAGATTTTAACGTCAAAGGCAACTGTTCTAGAAACCACCGGCAAACAAGAACTTTCCTCAAGTAAGGATGACAATGAAATATATGAATATTTTAGTTCAATCCTTATTAGGAATAATACTGAAGTGGTAGATGACAATTTAGGAACTAGCCATCTTGACAAGGAGAACCTTAAAATGTACCTAAGGTATTTAGGTACTGAAGAAGAACGGGCACTTCACCTAAACGCTGAAGACGATTACTTCAAGTAGTCTATTATATAAGCTTATCAGTTAATAGAAATTATGAAATACATATCCCGAGCCATTGAATTGAGCTGTAACCTGAAGGTCCTATTTTAAAAGCATACCTTCGCTCAATAGGTTTATAGTTTATCACATTTCATATTCTACAGCAATAAAAGCAAAACAACAAACATAAAAACACCAACACGAACAACAATTAAGTGATTGATGCTTGTCTTAGTATATACGACACGGACAACAACTATTCCTAGAAAATACAAAATTTGAAAAATTTAATGTCATACTACCAACTTGAAATATACACGTATTGAAAGTAAACAAAATCGCATGTGCACCCGAAAACTCAAACAGTACCTAAAAAAAACACCACTTACCAGCTGCAACACATTAAAAAAGTACACTCCAACAGTATAGGCTCCTTTATTTTATTCGAATTTTATCTTCTGTTTTATTCTTGGTTATACAGTTGAATATACTAAGAGTTAAGCTCTTGAAGGATTGATACCCAAAAATATTTTAAGTATATTTTAGTGAAGCTTGAGAGCTATATGTTGTACTGAGTAATCTGTGTCTGATTTGTTTTTACCGGCGTAACATGAGCTACAATGACATTTCTGATTCCTTATACCTGAAAAGCTAATACTTTAAGTCTTGACAAAAAAAATCAACCATCGTCAGACTGAAATTTATACCAACATCAAATTATATACTTTTACCTCTAATAAACAAATGAACGCTGACTAAAATATATATTCAACAATCTAAACATAAAGCAGTGGAAGACAAATTCAAAATTGTTTAGCTTATTAGTTCTTCAAAATTTTTAATTATAACTATTAATTTATATTTTATCTAAATACACAATTGCCCAGTATATTTCTAAAGCAATTAACTTATTAACAACACTAAAATGTTATTTTTAACTATAACTTATATACTACTCCCAGTTTTAATTCAACCAATCTAACTATTATAATTTATAAAAATATTATTTAAATTAAATAAATATATAACTGCTTATTAAGATTTTTCTTCAAATTCCCTGTACAAAAGCCAGTATCCCGTACAAAGTTTGTTGATTATACGTATATATTGAAAGCATTTTATTAATTTGGCTTGATTAAATTAGCGATGTGATGCACACTTGGGATAGTAGCTAAAATGCTGTTTCTTTAAGATGCACGCTCTTAAAACAAAAATAAAATTAAAATTGGTGCATGTATTTATTCATAGATTAAAGGTATAGGAATGTGTTAGCTGCAGCAGTTTGTTAAGCTAAATATATTTAAATAGATTGTTAGGATTTGATATGGAAAGACAATAAATATAGTATAGTTAATTTGAATTTAAATTATAATGAAGGATTAAATAAAACAAGTATAGTTAATTTCGGCAATATATATCCTGGAGATGTGAGAATATTTAAGAGTAAATTTATTATTGCCTATATGTTTAAGAACAAAAAAAATTAAACAAATATATCTAAATCTGAGCCGACGGCATAAACATAACGTTAAATAACTATGCTAGTTGTATATTCACAATAGCCATGTATTGCCGAGCAGTAAATATTGTGGAATATGATAGCCTCTATTTAAACATAGCGCGGAATCTCTATCGGATTTGAGAATTGCCGCTCAGTAAAACGAAGGATTTTGAGTTTATAAGGTACAGCGTACAAATAGTCTAGCATATATCAGTCTCATTTGAAAGGAAGTACAGTTTTTTGTTCTTGTATTTACCCAACAAGGTACGAATATAGTTTTGTATGTTTGATAAGTCTTCTGACATACGCAACATGTTCATTTTCGACTCATTTGGTTCCAAAATTATTTCTGAGCTATTCTGAGACGCTGACGGCTCAAGGTACTTGGAAACTACGCCGCCATGATGAAAGGCAAGATTTGATTAGTTTACTGTGTTTCTGAAATCTTAACAACATATCGATAGTTCATGTTACACCTCGGTGGGGTTACAGAATAAGAATGTTAGTTTTGACAAACTGACGGCTCAATGTTATTCGAAAGTTCGTCTCATCATTGTACTTTTATTATCGTTTTTTGTCATCAGTGTTTTACATATCTTCTTCAGCTCCGGCCATGCCTTCAAAAAGTCTATTGTAGCAGCCAGAATCCTCATTAGTGAAGTGCAGGTAGTTGTTCTCGGTTAATGTACCGCAAAGAAAGCAAAAGTGGCACAAACACCGTGAACATTTCATTTTGTTGCAGCCGTCTGTCTTTTCTATAACAGCTGGACAGTTTGGACATTTAACCATTGTGGGATCTTCGTTTAGTAATTTATTGAACAATTGGTTTGCCGTATATTCTTCGATTGCCCTTTGTAGCATTCTATGGCCACCATATTGAGCATCAATGGATTTTCTTTCATAGGAATTCTTACTGAATTCAAGATAGTCCTGAATAACCTCAATTGGAACTCCACAATATCCTTGTCCGTCCTTCGAGAGTCTCTTGCATGGCAGAAACCTTGTGTGCCATGATTTGTGGCAGTCATAACAAAAGGCGCACCCACACTTGGCACAAACACATAGTCTTTCATTCAAATCTCTTCTAAATATCACCTCATTACACAGCTTTTGCGGGCAGTTTACCAATCTGTTAGGAAGCACTTGTCCGATGAATTCATGCTGCGTTTTATTGTATAAGTCAAGGTATTTCTTGATCCTGGGCTCCACGGATTCGTCGCTGTTGTATCTTAATATTTTTGATAGCAAGTTGACAGAGACTAAAGGCACTAGTAGCAAATTATATGTTTCCTCTATGTTAAGATTACTTTTGGTCCAGTTTGCCAACACCGAATAGAACTTTTTATCTGCACTTATCTTCTCCATACACTCATAATGTGGGCAATGAACTTTAGTTATCTCTCCATTATCTATGAGAGAAGTGAAATAGCTCTTTAAGCAAGTATTGCAAAAAATATGATGACAATCTAGTTGCAGGCAAGAGCTGCCTTTATAATCAACTTGGCATATTTCACATTCAAAAGTATTGGCTCTAAATTCCTCTTCTTTAATGCACCTATCCAGCTCAATTATAATGTGGTAGATCTCGGCAATCAGTGTGTGGATAGAGATATCATTTTTTGCCTCCATTGAGTCTTCATTCATTTCTAATATCGAATCCCCAATAAAGATTAAAAGACTATGGTCTACATAATCATTCATGAAGGAAATCATATCAAAAATGCATTGCTCCTTGTAGGTCTCCCAGAGTTTATGCAAATCCTTCAAAAATACTTCCCTTTGCTTTGCACTTACAATCGCAGAAGACAATATAATAGTAGGGGGCGCTTCTTCGGGATACTTTTCAGGAAGCTCAAACGTCAACTTGATCGGAGGAAGATTCTCAATCATCTTGCTGGTTAATAAGACACCATCCGGGTCTAGTAGTTGTAAGTTGGCATTGAAGTATAACTTTAGCGGAACGATTATAGAACAAGAATAGTTGACATAATCAAAGTTTCCTTGAGGATATATGGCATTCATTGACTTTAATTCTTGTACTCGTATATCATCGACGCAGTCATCTAACGTGTTTGCCATGATTAACAACTCTTAAATGTAAATCTGGTATCGTTATTAACTCCTGAGTTATCTAATTTCAAGTACTACTTGCAGCCTAGTCTAAGCCAAACCAAGCAGTGTGTAACGAAATAACGTTTTAAGATTTCAGGATCAATTTCCTTCATTTTAGCAAAATATCTAGAATTTTTCGCTTACAATAGTAGATCAAATTTGTTTGCGTGAGGGCTATTTATCTATGACCTTTCCTGTTCACGCCTCGGCGAATTCGCCATACCCCACCAATCTGCTTCTTCGATTCAAAAGAAATGAAAGGTAATTTACGAACAGCATCAGCTCCAACAAGTGGTGCATCATTCTTTGTCCTCTTATTCTTTACTTTAGCTTGCCTTTCATGTTCTAGTAGCAATTCGGGGTTGAAAAACTCTGATGGTGCAATTTCGCCATCACCTTTGACTAACAAAAGTTTATAGTTTTCAGTCTCAATCATCTTGCGGATCTCGGTGGCGTTCTGAAGAGGTATGTAGATGTTGAAACAATGATTTTCAAGGTCAACACTGTGGATAATGCATAGTCCCATGAACGTTACTCGGTTAACATCTGAGTAGTTTATTATCAGATTGTAGTTCTTATAATCAAGGTATAGTGGATAATCTCTCAACGACGTCAGCCTATAAATGAGATGCTCCTTGGACGCGAATATTTCTTTTTGGACCACATACATTCCAAACAAGGATGCTTCTAACATTATAGGTAAATCTTCGTAGTCAAAATGCTCCGACTGGTTGTAGTTCAAGCAAGTGACTGCTGCTACACCTTGGAATTCATCACTAAGCGAACTTGAAGTTGCGAATGAAACTTTAAGCGGTGGGTTTGATAGAAGATGATGGTCGAAATCATAAACTTGCCTCTGAGTTTGCCTGAAATATAGGATTTTATTCAAATTACGCAATTGTGCGGCAGAGTACTTCGATGAAACATTTGAAGCTTTACAAATGTCCAAGTTCCCATAATTCAAGTCTTTTAGAGTGTCCCCATTTTCTGGGTCTTCAAGGGCTAACGAATCAGAAAGTAACACCAAATGGTCAGGTTGAGCAATGCTTGTAAATTCAATGAGGACTTCCTTCCCAAATCCTTTTATCCAACCTGGAGTATTTATAATTAGAGAGTACCCTAAAGGTTGGTGGTGTGATTCGTAAAAGCGAATTAGACTTTCCACAATCAGCTTGTACTCATTGCAAAGAAGTGAAGGTGAGTTAAAACCGAAGTAATAATCTAAATTGAGTTTGTCTTCACTTCTTGAAGTCAGAGATGATCGGAAGTTCAACCCCAAACTTACCTCGGGAGACCGCAGTAATGACATTGCACCTGGAACTGAAAACTCAGATTGGCCAGGATCTATGTCAAGGTAAGAGTATTTTTCGCAGCCTTGAAGTGCCAAGCAGTTAAGTAATGTTCTTGCAAATGTAGACTTACCAGTACCTTTATTTCCAATGATCATGACTATTTTTGGACTTGACTTAATTCGGTCCACTATACGCAAAATTGTTTGAGACCAATTTTGAGATATGTTCAATGCTGGAACCCCAATCTCTTTTATGACAATCTCGAAGGACTGATGTTTAAATAGATCTTTAAATCTTAGAACTTCATTGGAAACCTGTGAACTCCTGCAATCGAACAAATTTTTGTAAGCTGAGTAAGTTCGACCGATATCGATTATTCCTGAAGAAACTGACTCAAGAAGCACCAGAGTTACGTTGTCATCGTCTTCTGAAAGGGACAGCAATGGCAAAGACGGCCCTGAAGTTCTGCAAGATGCGATCATTGTCAATCCGTGCGATTGAGGAGAGATCAAGTTGAATGACTTCGTGATGTTGGCGCCAATGTAGTGAGTGTTGTTTACCAAAGCAGCACCTTTCCTAACTGTGAACTTACAATGTCCGCTGATTAAAACGTATTCACCTCTTCTTAAACTCAAAAGAAGCTTTCCGTCCTCTTGAAAACACATGTTCGAGCTACTTGGTTCAAACTTCGATTCAAATATTGGTTGCAGTTTCTCCAAGTTGTTTGGGAACACTAAGTCGTCCGTTTCATTTTGAGATGTGCTTATTTCAATTGCGGATTCTACTTTTAAGTCATCCAGTTCATACTGAAATGCTGCTTGGATCATCTCTTCATTGTCATCACTTTGGTCTGAATCGTCTTGGTAGCGGATAATCATCTCCTCATCGTCAACATCGTTTCCATCAGGAGAGACTGAAGATTTAACAGAATCATCAAGTTCGTTTAACGTTTCATCAGAACTGCCTCGCTCTTTGTCAGAGAAGATTTCAGTAATGTTTTTTTTGCCTTTTAGAGCTGCGAATGCACTCATCTATGGTTTCATTATCTTGGTGATGTCTATCTTTTCCGTTTTGATTTTTGCAACGAATATGCAGGAATTGAATTTTGACCGCAGACACTCCATGTGGTAAGAAATCTTTACAGGATTGACCCAGTGGAACCACAGCTACAAAAACACCATCATCAGAACGCATAGTTAAAGGGAAACAGGCAACCGATTGTTGTATGATTACGAAAATATGGCCATAAAGCTGGATTTCATACAATAACTGGCAGCCACAAATTGATTAGGTGTTAGGCAACTTCCTAAGTTGCAGCATGCAAGCTTTATCACTTCTCGTTTGAAGTTCTTCAAGCTGCAGTAAAATCCGTCGACGACAATCAAGTGTTTGCAATCCAATCGAGTGTGGGGTGAGCTCAAAAAATGCATATGCTACACAATTCTCCACAATATTCTCCGGTTAACATATGGTAGACCACCTCAAAATGTAAGCAAGTTCATCATGTAAATGAAAGAAGCATCAGATGTTCAATTACGTCATGCAAAAATTCCATATAAAGTCTTTTAAAGTACGAATGCGGGTTAGAAATAATAATCCCCAAATTTTTCCAACTATCAAGTCGACCCTTGGGGCTGGACATAAGGAGGGATTACTCTCAGCATAATACAAAATGCTAGAGTTACATGGATTCCGTTGATTGTCCACCAAACTCACTCATGTGATCAAATCAGTGACTTCCATAGTTCTTTTTGTTTTTGTGCAACATGCCGCGCGGAGTTGATTGATCAGTTTGCGCCGAGAAATACACCTAAAGATCGCTTAGGCGTAATGTGGCACCTGGTGACTGTAAAAGGATAAAGAATATCAAAATCGAAGAGTACAGAATGTATCACTCACTTACAAAATTTGTATACCTATATCTTCTATATAGTTTATACTACCTGAGCGTTTTACCTGTTAGGAAAGAGGTGGAAAGAATTTGAGGTCTTTTTTTTTTTTTTTTTTTTTTTTGACATCCCAAGCCTGTAGTTGCCTGTAATCGCCCGATTTTTTCCTCTCAACGGATTTCCCCATATAAAAGAGAAGAATTCTATCCAACATAAATCCAACAATTGAATAATCAAAAATGAATTCTGATTTACTTTCCGCTATTGAAGATGTTGAGTCACAGTTTTCTGTGGACAAGGCCTTTCTTTTGAAGGCCACCGAGGCTTTTAAAAAGTCAATGGATAACGGTTTGGCAAATGCTACTTCATCTCGTGAGTACATGCCAATGATCCCATCGTTTGTCACCACTCTCCCCAATGGTAAAGAAACTGGTTTATTTTTGGCTGCCGACCTTGGAGGAACCAATTTTAGAGTATGCTCTATCTATTTGAATGGTGACCATACTTTTAAGTTGAAGCAAACCAAGTCTAAAATCCCACATGACTTAATGGCTAATTCTACTGCTGAAGAGTTGTTTTCTTATTTGGCACTGAAGGTCGAAGCCTTTTTGAAAGAACATCACAGTGACTATTCGGACGACGAACACTTGAAATTGGGATTCACTTTCTCTTTTCCTGTGAACCAAACCGCATTGGGGGAGGGTACACTTCTTCGTTGGACCAAGGGTTTTGATTTGCCTGACGTTGTCAATCAAGATGTTGTTAAACTCTTGCAGACCGAAATTGAGAAATTAAAAGTTAAAGTTAAAGTTGTGGCATTGGCTAATGATACAGTTGGGACATTGTTGTCTAGATCCTATGCCAACGACTCAAATGAAAATAACGCCCATACAGTTATAGGAGCTATTTTCGGTACTGGTACCAATGGTGCGTACTTTGAGTCATTAGAAAACATTAAGAAATTGGCTCCATCTGTCACGTTACCAGAAGGGACCACCGGTATGGTTATCAACACTGAATGGGGTTCTTTTGACAATACCTTGGAAATATTGCACAACACCAAGTACGACCAAATTGTCGATATGGAAACTGCTAATCCAAAATACCATGTGTTTGAGAAGAGAATTAGTGGAATGTTTTTAGGTGAATTGGTCAGAGTGATTTTAATTGATCTTTTTGAGCGTGGTCTTATCTTCCGTGACTTATACGAAGCAAGAGGCGGCTCGTTACCCCACAGATTGGCAGAGCCTTGGCAATTATCTTCTGAGGTGTTGTCATACTTGGAAATTGACGATTCAACCGAACTCAAGATGTCCCAATTGATTTTGGAAAACCATTTGAGATTGCCAACCACCCATGAACAAAGATTGGTTATTCAAAGGCTCACTAGAGCTGTTGCTCACAGAGCCGCCTTTTTATCCGCCGTTCCATTGGCTGCTATTATTGAAAGAGTGAAAGACAATTACAAGGATGGGAAAGACTTTGAAATTGGTTGTGATGGATCTGTCGTTGAGTTCTATCCAGGCTTCCAAGCCAAGATTTTGGAAGCAATAGCTATTATTGATCCTTTGAAGGGCGAAGATAAAAAGATACACATCAAGATTGCAAAGGATGGTAGCGGCGTTGGTGCTGCATTGTGTGCTAGTATCGCCTAATACACCCAGCTCAATCTTAACGAACGATTTGTTGGTCGAAAAAGTGGAGTTGAAAAATATAAAGATTAGTTTAAGTAATCTATATGACATAATGACATGATACAGCAACTATTTACAGCCAAGAGGTAGCAAATATGTTCTTATTTGCGTGTTTTCCTCCTGGATGGAATGTAGACTATGCAATTACTATTTGCCATTACCTGGTTCTGAGTGTTCTCTAAAGAAAGCAGGGTGAAGAAATCACTTGGGGTTTGGATTTTGTGTAATAAAATCCGTGCCGCACCCAAGGTTCCGTTGCCATTTCTCCACATATAAGAAGAGTGACTTTCGCCAGTTGAATTTCCTATCAATTAATAATGTTTTACGACAGTATCAACAGAGTTACTATTATAGAAAGAAATCCAGAGAATGAACGCAAAAGGAGATTAATCCTTTTGATAGTCTTTGTTTTTTTCTTAGGGTTGATCACTAACAGTTTTGGAGGCTCACTGTGGTTCTCCAGCTTTCCGTGGCCAATTGGGGGCAACAACCATGGCCCTCACCACAGAATACCACATAGAGGAGGCAGCCCAATTGGTGCTCTTCCAAATGGACAGTTGTTTGAGGCCCAACCTCGATTGCAACTGGAACACTCGTCAATCACAATATTTGAGAGGCAGTACATTAGTGACTCTGCAACTACATCCATTTCTCTCTCTGACCAGGATGCGAAGAGCAGCGAGATTTATATAGAATTCAAGATTTCAAATGAAATACAAGAGTCTTTTGGAACGGTATTTGAAGTTATTATTGATGATGTCTCAGTTGCTAGAGTAAAGGGCCCCCCTCGTGGAGAAAATCAGATTTCCAACTCTTTCTATGTTGATGTTTCCCAATATGCTTCTTTGTTAAAGGCAGGTTCTACCCAGTTCACTATAAGGAATTTGCATGGATCTGGAACTTCATCCTTGTCAGCAAGATTGATTTTTGCAGGTAAGATAGATCAAGAAGTTGACTTTAACGATGTATCCAGGTCTGCTGACTCTGTAAAGTCCTTAGACTTCAAGGATTGGGTTGTCGAACTACCCAAATTTCCGCAGGATACAGTTATAGCCAGGTTGAACTTGCTTATTTCTTCGAAAGATGGCGAGGTAAACTACTATTACCAAGAAAACCCAGTGAGGTACTTCAATGTTTTTATTGATGACTACTTTGTTGGCACAATTGATCCAAAGCCTACTTTGCTCAATGAAGATGCTATATCTCGATACTATGATTATGGAGTTAAGCCAGCGGTGCCACTTGGTCAATTTAGCGGATTATCCTATCAGCTTGACTTAGTCTCCTTCTTGCCCTTACTTTGGTCTTCCGATTCTAAATTGAGTATCTCAGTTGCTTCTCCTTTTGACAAATTCCCTAATTATATCGAAAGAAAACCTAAAAGGGGAGAAATTCGTCCAGATTGGATTGTTTCGGGCAGTTTGTTGTTGTGGGAAGATCAAACAGTTGCTAGTGCCACTGGAAAGTTTGTTGGCCAACTGAGACTGGTTGAGTATATCAATGGAAGCATTATCAAACACCAACATTCTGATCCTGTCAACTCCTATAACGTTACTGTTGTATCTCAACGGAACGCTGTATTGAAGTACAACTTGAAGAATGACAAGGTTCGCACAGTCAATGTCAACTATGATGCCACCACCACCATCAATTTGGCTAGACCAAGAAAGCAGCATGATTTGAAAATCCTGTCTGCGTATCACACATCTCACAATTTTAAGACTACTTTGGATGGAAAGGATATCTCTTTGGTGTTGAAGGATATCTTTTCTCATTCATTGGCTTTAAGTGAGAAACTAGAACACCAGCCAAGGACAATTGATGACTTAGTTGATTTGCTGATTGCATCAAAGACTAACATTGATCGCGCTGGTCTCTTACTATCTGCAAGTGACTCAATTCACATAGAACCCTTCAAGCATGCTAGTGTGCACTCCGTGAAGGTAAATAATAGAAAGAGAAATATTGTGATTTCGGGTAAGACAATAATTGACACAAACTAAGACAACTTCGTGCAATTTTTGTCTGCTATAGTCAACGTGGACATAAAACACCAAATGACTGTTTTATAGTTACCCCTAAGCGGAAACTCTAGTATATACCACTAATGAAAGATAAACTTGCTGATTTTGTATCATTTTTTCATTCCGCACCTGAACTTCTAAAGCCAGCCACGTATAACTAAATGATTTGCAGGAGCGGATACGCGTTTAGCGGCGAGCGATCAGATCAGAAGTAAAAAAAAGTATTGTCCAAACCTATCTAGCTTCTCCACAATGTACTTGATCCAATTGTTAGTTCTAGTTTCTATGGTGAAATTGTCACTTGGAATAGTTCCCGAAAATATTATGAACTGGAATCAAGGCGAAGACCTGGGTCATATGTCCCTCCCAAATTTACTCCAGGTTGGAAGTCTTCACGATCTCGATTTAGCTTGGAAATTCTTTGGAAACCTCAAGTTAGACACTGGTCGTCTTTTATTTGACAAATCCGGACAGGGATCTATATGGTCTATTGCGGGTATGGAGAATACTGCCACTGAATGGACTGTGGAGGTCGTTTTCCGTTCTTCTGGAAAATCCGAACAAGATTCTATTTTTAAAAATGGTTTGGCACTTTGGTTATTGGATCCAGCAAACTCAGATCACTTGGACGGTCCAAATTATGGGGGGCCCTCTAGATTTGACGGATTTCAGATCATCTTGGACCACCAAGATACAGCAGGCATAAAGGTATTAGCCAACGATGGTTCTCAAGCAGTTTCAGCCACCTTAGCCAACTCAATAGGCAATTGTGCATTTAGCCATTATGACACGCAAGTACCATTCACATTAAGAGTATCATATTCGAAGACTAAAAATTTGTTTAAGGTCCAGGTAGACAACAACTTGTGCTTCAAGACAGATCAGTTAAGTATCCCGCTGTCTTCAAATGACTTTAAAATTGGGTTTTCCGCTAATATAGATTCAAGCTCATTTGAAGAAATAGAGTTATTCAAGTTGAAGGTTTGGTCTCACTTGACAGAAGATGCCATTGATGATCACGGTTTGCTCTCAGATGGACATTTGAAGGTGAAATATACGACTGTTACCGCGGTACAGGAAGACGCCCAGCAAACAAGTGACTCGTATGTTAAGCCGGGTGTAATGAGGGAATCCCTTATGGCAAAAACTCAGAGACAAAGACAAGAAATACTCCAAAAATTTAGAGAGAAGGAGCAAGTTGCCAATGATGTTCATCTGAAACTTCTGCAGCAATTACAGCAACATCAAGCTGAGATCGGGACTGATATTGGGAATGCAATTTCATCAATTAATTTGCAAGTTCAGCAATTAAAGCAAACCATACATGACTTGGATAGCTTGGCTATTGCACAGGACATAAGTATGATTAAACAAAAACAAGCAGAGCATGAGCAATGGATACTTTCGATACACAGATCATTGCAAGACTACCAGAACAAGATTTCAGAGCAAAATGCTGAAATGCTTGTTGCAATGGCAAGATTAAATGACAAGGTCATAGGGGAAGTGAGGGAGCACCTGTACGGAATGGATGCTGTTTCGAGGAAAGTTGATTTATTGATGTCTCACCATAAGGAAGTTCAATATCAATACGAAAAGCAAAAGAGTACCCTTGAAGACCAAGGGTCTGACGCAAGCAACACAATTTTGAAAATCACTAAATGGATATTAATTCCAATCGTGTTCGGTGTTGTTGTCAATACAGTAATTGTGTCCAGATTAAGACATGACATAAAACATTCAAAATTACTTTAAAGAAGCCTACATTGATGAACTCAGTAAAAATTATCTGTATATAGATATTAAAGAATACAAATGCATGGTTATTCATTTGACTTATCTGCTATCTTGCGTCTTACCTTTGGAGGCAGAATAGATCTTTCAGTTGGCGAATCAGGAGACGGAGAATCAAATTTGGTGGCCAAATCTTTCACAGATGTTTTTCTTCCTAAAGTCGGAGCAAATTTAGGCTGTCCAAACTCACCAAGACTTGAATCAGAACCGTTGGTGTTATCGTATATAATATCTTTCTTTACAGGTCTCAGCGAGACAACCTGTGGTTTGGAAGCCTTTACATCGTCATATAAAAGTGAGCTTAGCTTCTTTTTGTTTGGGGAAGTCGATCTTCTTAATGTAGTCTTCGTAGGGGACGCCGGTGGTGTGACATCAACCTCGACAGGTTTTTCTGAGCTTCCTGTAACCTTTGAATCACTCAACTTTTCAGCAACGGCATCAACCTCAGTCTTGCTGACATCTTCCTGCTTCGTCTCTTTGGTATTCTTGGTTACGGCCCTTTGTAATCTTGCTTCCAATCTTGTCTTTGATTTTTCAGAAAGCAGCACCTTTGGCGGTCCAACATTAGCAAGATTCAGGGAACTAACACGAGAGCCAGCAGCAGAAATTCTACCCATACTCGAAACAGACATGCTACTTCCCGACTCACTTTTAACTCGTTGAGAGTTTCTTCTTCTCAACTCTTTGAAAATTGTGTCTTTATGCTCAAACAAATCGTTAATCAAATTGTAAGGATGCTTATCGTTAATCAACTGCCTCAGTGATTCCAATGAAAACTGTGAAGTATCCTGCTTAGGTTTCAAAATCAAGTTACTAAATTCTTTCGACAACTTAAGCTGAAGATTCTTGCTCAACTCAGGATTTTTGGATCCAATAATTAGAACTAATCTGTTCAAGTGAGTCAAAATCAGGTCCAAAGTAGCTAAATTACATTTTGGCAAGTCAATCAACACATTTTGCAATCCTGTAATTCTCAGGGACGTCTTCGAATCGTCATTTATAGGGTAGTTCAAATACAATGACTTAATGACGTCATAGTAAGTGTAAGGTATAATTGAATCTGGTAATTCCATGAAGTACAACTTCAAAACGTTAGTGATCGCCAAAGGGTGTGCCTTCTCCAACACCTCGGTAATAGCCATGGGGTCATTGAGAGGATTTAATTGGAATCTTAACTTGTGAACTTGAGCCAAGTGGATTGGCTGAGTCCACAAATTAATTCTCTCCTCGTCATTTTCTATGTCAGGATAAATGTTATCCAAATGGGACAAGATGCATTGAATGATAATAGGGACAACTTTTCTATCCAATCTTGATTTAACATTTAAGTCTACCCCAAAGGTTTGCTTCAAATTGGAATCGTAATAGTTGTCGTAGAGTACAACATGCGGCTTGAATTTCCCTGTGGAGTAGTTTTCGATTAAAAATTTCAAATCGTTTACTGGGTTAATGGTTTCTTCAATAATCAAAAGTTCATCACAGAAAACTTTCAAAGTGTTAATCTTGTTGGAAAAACTAGACAAGAAGTCAAAAGTGGCCTTCTTTACCGCCTTAAGTCTATCCAATTCACATTTCTGCATAAATGATAAATGGTCCATAATCAATTCTTCGTATTCACATCTCAATTTATCAAGGTCAATTGTGGCTTGTAAGTATTGAGCGTCCAACTGATTGACTTCGTTTATCAACTTCAGCAATTGAGTTCTGTCCGAGTAATCAACGGTGTTCACTCCAATTGCTTGCTTAACATCCTCGAAATAGTCTTGAAATTGAATGGAAGAACCCTTGTGGACTGATTGAGATCTCATCAAATCACCGTCTTCGGAGCCTGCAAATGCAAGAGCGTCCGTTCCTGGCAATTTAGTTAACTCAAAAACTACAGGCTTCCATTGGTAGTAGAACTGGGACGAGTTAATGAATGTTTTGGTGCTCATCGACCCAATAATTCTAATGAATCCGTAGTGAATCAAATCTTGGCCAAAAACTTCTGCTTTTGCAATGTTGTTGTTAAACTGGGGCATATTGCCTAAAAGCCACAGGGTGAGTGCAGACCCACTAGTGACGTTGTGGTAAGTACCCAAGATTGGAACTTTATGAGTAGTTAATCCTACATTCTTGAGAATGTCTGTAAGCAACGACTTGAGGGCCTTGCGGTCATAAACAGATCCACCTATTTCATAAATATCCTCCTCGTCGCTGCTGTTTCCACTGTTTTTGGATACGTCGTCGTCATCATTGTCTTTCATGCTCTTTGCAAATTCAATATCCTTCAACTCTTGGTTTAATTCTTCTTCAGTGTAGTGGGATTTGAATTCTTCCAACATACGGCATTTGTTGAAGTATCTCTTCTGCGTCTTTTCCAAAGTGTACCGAGCATTCTTGAACTGCTTGTGTTTATCAAAAATCTCATTTTCAGAATATTCCACTCTTTGTTTATGTTCCTTACACCACTGAGTAAATGGAATTAGAACCAAAGAGCGTATGTTGGATGCCACTTGCAAGTGCTGCTCACCTTGCTTAGTAAAATTCTCGTTTATTTTTTGGTAGGCATTCTTAATCAGAGACACGTAATCATCATTGGATTGTCTTTTAGAAGACTTACCCGCAGATTTCTCAATTGACTCAAGCTGCGTTCCGTAGAGCATTTCCAGATCCATTCTCTTGTTGAACAACTGAAGGAAATCCTCATTTTCCCCTACTCCTTGGTATAGTTGGTCAAAAAGAATTTTGAACCCCAGTTCGTAGTCATGAGACCAAAAGCTATCAGCAAATGACATAATTTTCCTCGATAAGTAATTGATATCTCGCTAATTGATAATGTGGTCGGAGCGTCTAGGCAGTACAAATTGGGAGCTTCTCCAAGGTAATTGTTTAAATATAGATTTTTGTTCGAGAGATCACAATTTTTTGTTGTTGTTGGCCGTTTATAGTCGCGGAGAGAATTCTAAAAATTAAAGGAAGCCTCACAACTTTGCCACAAGTACATTCACAATGCTCTTGCACACCAGTGCACTTTAAGGGGCTATTTGCGATGGCAACCAATACAGTACAGCTACATGAAATGCTAAACAATAACCAATTCTTATAGAGAGTGAATATGCAACCTTTTGATTGATACTGATTATTGCAGAGATCAACTTGCACGAAAATCTCAGATCATTGATTAGCGAGTAGCTACTTGCACTGACTAGGGCCTAGAATCCACTACAACGCGCTATATTCTGATCTCGTGACAGTTAACCACGTGATAACATGAACTTGCAATTGGAAGGATTAACCAGCCATTTGCAGGTTTTAATTACTATTCTGAAACGGGTAAAATTCGTGAGAAAAATTTACATAGATAAAACAGAAAAGCAAAATTCATTGAGGACAAAATCCCTTTTATAACACTAAGATTAGTAGTTCAAATTCAACTTTAAGAGAACAATGTCCAAGCGTACTACAGTAGCCCCAGCTACACCTCCACGGACTAGATCGAGTGGTAAAAGTGGGCTTTCTTCCAAAACGATTGGAACAACTCCAGAAACTCGCTTGGGGGGCATGCTCCACACTCCATTGACGTCTACTAAAAAACCATACTACAAAGATACAGCTACCACTCACACTGCAATTGTTCAGTCTTCGAAAGATATTGCTAGTCCAACATCACGTTTGCATAAAAGGCAGAGGTCTGTAGACAAGCTGCTTTCTATGATGTTAAGTCCTGAATTCACTCCCCACAAGTCTCCTAGATGCGTTAGGAAAACCATTCCGAAAGACAATATATTCCTGTTACAGCTACCGTCGAAATCCTTGAAGGGACTTCCAAGTAGAAAGCTGACAATTGGTAGTGGCAGAGCAGATGTACACGGCGGATTACTTCCTTCTATTAAGATTAGCTCGCTACTTGACGAATTGCAAGACTGCCTGACTACCAGCTTGTTTGACGAAGTTGCGCCATCCAGTGCTCAGCACTGTGACTTGTTCAAAGAAATTGACTGCAGTGAAAATAATGATAGCAGTATATTAGAAACTCCAAAGACCCCACGCAAGAGGCTTATTTCAGAAGAAATGGCCAAGGAGTGGTATGGAAATTCGAAAGACGAATCTTTTAGTGACAGTGAAGATGAAGATTACGAGTTCCTTTCGCCCACCAGAAAGAGTAAACCATTGGTTAATCCTTTTGATGACTCAACGAGTAGTCCTCCGCAATTACAACCATCAAGACAAACATCAGTTTTCAACCCATTCAGCACAACGACTTCGACTAGCCCAACGTCACCACCAGTCAATTTCAGCACCCATACAGAATTAATAAATAAGAGGACCGGAGAGAAAATCACGAGAAAACTCACGGCCAGAGAGCAATCAATCAAACCAAAAAAGCTTTCTTTCGATGATTTGGAGACTAGGCTGACATCGCCACCGCCCAGTTTGAGACTGCCCGGTCAAACCCGCTTAGCGTCATCACCAACTACACCCTCGCCTTCCAGTTCTCCTTTTAGTCATAAAAGAGCAGCTGCTGGCGAAATTAATAAAAAGTACGTTTTGAAAAACTTGAACAACATCATCAATATTAAACTGAAAAATGAACTTGACTTTGAGATCTTCAATGATAGAAAACAACAGCAATAAGCTAAATCCAATTTTCTTCTCTTTTGTATTTTTAAATAGACATTACACTGACTTTACGGATCAAATGAATAATTTATTCTCTTCTAAATTTACGTAAGTTGTCCCATCCAAGTGAATTGGAGTTGGGGATCTTAATTACTTCAATCTTATGAAGAAGTTGAGGATTATTTGGATCTTCAAGCGTACTAATGTGGCGAACTACCTTCTTAATAGCAGGAGTATCTAATTTGCTGCTGATTCCGTTTATGGATCTGAGTTCAAGTGGTAATGTCTGCATTATTTCGGGATACACCACAGGAAGCGAAAATCTGCTGAGCACTTGAAGTTGAGGGGTCTCAACAGGTTTTGGTGGATATAACGGGGTGTCCAAATCTTCCTGCTCCAGTTCTTCCAGTACGTTTACGTCCAGCTCCTCTTCTTCTTCGTCATCAGACGGAATATTGAGATCTTCTGTTAGCAAGTTAAACTCACTATTCTCGAATGGATCGTTGAACGTCGCTTCCAATTCTTTCCGCCTCTTCTTTTCCTCGCTACGTATTCTTTTCTCTTCATGACGACGTTGCTTCTCCATATGTGCCATGTGCTTCCGCTCTAATTTCATTCTCTGATTCTGAGCACGTTCAATTTGCTTTTGCTTTCTCTCAGCCTCCTTAGTCTTCCAGTCCTGGAGGTCCTTGACGTACGCCTGACTTGCGGCAATTTCCTTCTGCTCTTCAGTTAAAGCATATACCTGCTCAAAATCTATCATCTTGAACTTGTAATAAGCATTCCAGGTTTCCTCTGAGATTCCTCTGTAGGTATTTAAAAGTGTGTTGAATTGCAAGTTATTGTGTAACATCTCTAAGTTCGTTGAGTCTTCCATCTGGGCTCTATGCTGTTGCAAAACTTCATTTAAGCGTGGCTTGTGAAACTTATCGTGGACAAAGCCTTTCATGCTCTGATGATACCTTTGTTTTGCAGTGTCTTTGATCACTTGTTTCACCGTTCTGTGAGTATTAGTAATTTTCTCTTGCGTTGTTGGAATTCTGTTGATTCTGTTCATCAAAGTTGCGTCTTTGTAATTACCACTCCCTGGACCTCTGTAACTCTTTGTGTAAAAGTATTTGGAATAGTTAAGATTGTCGCTGTTGTCGCTGTAGCTCAATTGTTGTAGATTCTTGGATAATTTAGCATTTTCATTAGCAAATGACTTCTTTGCAGCAGCCACAGCCGAGTTGTTAGTGCTGGTTGTCGGTGTGGATGTCTCGCTAATTGGTCCAGAACCTGGAGCAGAAGAACCAAAAAGTCCAATTGAAGCGCTTGCGCTTGCTGGTGGTGGTGCACTGCTTACTGTCAGCGTATTGCTTGTAATGTAGTAGTTTGGGACTTTGCAAAGATGGTTCACATTGAATTCTTGAATGTACCCTTGTCCAGGTATCATTGACTCGGTAAAATCGAGAATGTTTGGGTCTACGTGAACATTGTGCTTTTTTGCTCTCCCCAATGGTTTCCTTTTCTTCCTCTTTTGCTCATCATCATCTTCTGGAGCGGACGCGGTTTCATCTATGGACTCAGCATAGATGTCATTGTCTCTAAATATCAATTCTCTTTCACTAAAACTTAATTTATTGTTGGGCAAGTACTTGAATGCAGCAGGGAGCGATTTGTAGAAGTTTAATTTGGAAACATTCGTTAAAGTGTTGAATGTGGCATGGTTGTATTGAAAATTGGTGTCTGTATATTGTGGAAAGACTTGACTGATGGTAATTTTCTCAAATGTCTCTGTCCCATCGTCTTCTTTCTTGACTGCAATTAACTCATCCAAATCTTCCAAGTCCACTTCATTATTCAGAGTAACACTATTGGATTCTTCCTCCTCAAATTCGACTGGTGCTGTAGCTGCATGATTGGTTTGTCCATCTGCTGGATAAAATACCAGCCTATTTCCAATGATGTTGTACACCAACTCAAATTCAATGTAAAACAAATATTTCTTCGAGTCGTCCTCTTCAATAAGGCCATTTGCATGTAACAATTTATTGATAGAGATATCAGTCTGCTTAAAATCAGAACGACTAAGCTTTGTTCTTTTGATCAACCTGTTGATTAATTGATATGAACTAGGAAAGTTCCACGCGGAGCTTAAATCTTTGACTAAGACCTTCCATGTGGGGCCGCCACATTGGAAAAGCGGAAAACCAACTTTATCCCAAGCAATAGAATCCCTTTCAGCAACGGTGTCAAACTCAAGTTCCGTCTTTGTTATTGAATTCGGCTCTGGCTGAATTCGTTGTTTTGGAAGAAGTACCTTCATGTTGATATTGTTGTTTTTGTCTGAATAATTTACGACATAAGCACAGAACTGCGACACCATGTACGACATGTCGAGCTACTGGTAATATTCACCCAAAATGTTCTAAATGCACTAGGCTGCAGCCTTGTGGGCGACTCCACTATGCTTGTACATCAATTAAAAACTTGCAACCTTCTACTTGTGCTCCTACAATATCAGTGGCATCAAGAAGTAAACGGTTGATCAATAAAGTCTGCATGTGATCACACACAGTCTCAACAAAACTAACCACTGTTACATGATTGGTGTGTTCAAAGGATTTTCCTATGTTGCAGTTGAACTCAACCGTAATCTTAAATTCATTGTGGAGACATCATATGAAGAAAGAGGGGCGGTTGTGAAAATCCTTTCACGTGAAATACTTCCTACATAAGTTTCCAAGTGAGTGGTTATCAGACAGGCCCATTGAGTTGTTGAGTTGGGTTTTATCCAACTGACTGGAACTTGACGGGAAATATGTCTCTGCTTGAAGTATACATCGGGCAACCCACTCGGTTGGAGTTTTGTATGGTTTGGGGATGTATTACCGGCCGACGCTTGTATACAAGGTTGGGATACCGAGGCAGAAAAATTCCCCACTCAATACCCTATATAAGAAGAACGATATGGATTGCTAGGAACAAAAAAACAATTTACATTACACATTAAACATGGCCGCTGAAGACGATAAGATCTTATACGAAGTAAGAGGAAGAACTGTTGTTATTACTTTGAACAACCCAAAGGCACTCAATGCTTTAGATTTTGATGGTTACTTGACATTAGCCAAATACGTCGAAAGGGCCGACCAAGAAGAAGGTACCATTCTCACTTTGATCCAAGCAACTGGCCGTTACTTCTCTGCTGGTGCCAATATTACTGGTGGCGCTTTGAACAACAGTGAAGATTTGTTCTCCCACGAATACTGGGTTAAGAACTTCGTTGGGAGAAACACCTACGCCACTGAAACTTTCCACAATCACTCAAAGATTTTGGCAGCCGCTGTTAATGGTCCAGTTATCGGATTGAGTACCGCCCTTCTTGCCTTGTGTGACTTGATTTACGTCAACGATGCTTCTAAGTTCTACTTGTTGGCTCCTTTTGCCAATTTGGGGCTTGTTGCTGAAGGTGCCTCCTCCGCCTCCTTATTCTTGAGATTGGGATGGTCCAAGGCTTCCGAAGCCCTCTTGTTGGCTAGACCAATTCAAGGACCGGAATTGAAACAATTAGGTTTCATTAACAAATCTTATGATGGCCAATTTAGTTCTACGGACGAGTTCAACAAAGCTGTCTACAATGAATTGTTTGAACAATTCAAAGACTTACATGAAGATTCTATTTTGGGAAACAAGAAGTTGTTAAGATACAACAGAGATCAATTTATCACTAGTGCAAACTCTAGGGAAGCCGTTGCTGGTTTGCACAAGTGGATTGAAGGTGCCCCACAATCTAGATTTGCTCAAATGGTCTCCAAGGAAATTAAGCACAAACTCTAAACTAATTAGCTGGCTGTATTGTTTCCTGCTGTGCTAGTTTCAGTAGTTATCTTATGTATTTTCAAATATATATATAAATGGTGTCGTTGGAGTTATAATTTTGTAGTTATCACTTAACCTCGCACACACAAAAATAATCATATTAGTTCTGCCATGAGCTTCAACCTACCCAACCCAAGTTTATTGGCTATACTTTTAATCATTTCGACCCATACAGGCCCTCAATTGGTATTTAACTACCCTGAAGATCTCTCAAGTGATTTATCAAAACCTATTTCCTCAAGAGTAAAACTGGAAGACTCCGACGATGAAGATGATAGTGACATACTTTTGAAAGGAGACAAGTTTCAAGATTATTATTATAAGCTCGAAAATGACTACAAAGAATGGGACACGAAGCATTTCAATTATTACATGGGTACCAAGAAAGACTTGATACTGTTCTTGGATGACCAAGAACGTTCACGACTTGACCAAGACAACGAAAACCATGAATCAAAGAATTCCAATCGTGTACAATCTGGAGTATCTTCTTCACTATTAGACAAGCTAGACTCTTCGATCGCCTTGAATGTCAATAATGGAGCAAATCAGAACTCTTCGGTGGCATCACAATTGGGTAGTTCTTTACCAAGCACCCCTTCCACACCAACGACAAATGGGCCCTCTTTGTCGAAGGTCACATCTTCTACGAGACAAACTCCAGAGAAGACGATATTTGGCATAGAGCCAGCATACTTGTGTGAGATGCTCTCACCTCCTAAGAAGATGTGTAACTCTAGATTTGAGTTAATGGTGGACGACAAAGTATTTGTTGGCCTTCCAATTCACAAGTATGATGATGGGCATTGGAGATTAAAAAAACAGAATACTTTCAAGCTGGAAGATAAAAGTGATATTAGATCTAACAAGAGAAAGGCTAGGAAGTCTAACAAGATCTCACTGGATCTGGAAAACGAAAGCAATGACAAAGATACAAGTGAAAACCAAGAGCTGTCAAATAGATCAAACATGTCGATGTTCCACTTGGTTTTCATAATGAATCCACCTACCATTGAGTTTAATTATAGAGTTGACGACATGTTTCATTACGTCATATCAAGATTATCCCTTGCTTTGAGATATGAACAAGAAAAGAGTGAGTACGTTTCCAAGCAGGCGAGGATTATTTTAGCTTTGAAGGAGCAGTTTAAAACAGACCCACAAGAACTTGCTACTCAGTGTGCGCAGCAATCACAGATATACAATGTTGTGTCTCAATGTTATCACGCTATTTCCACATTTAAAATCGCCAATTTAAACATTAATAACAAGCTTAGATCATTTCAAATTCCAATCAAAACTGAATTCCATTCACTTCCAGAAATCTCAGTCCCATATATCCCAGGATCGCACATTTCCACAAACCTTAATTTGTTGGGAGCTGGAGAATTGATGAACGTGGGAGAGAGTACACGGTATGGGCAGACTGTGGGACTAGACCCCAATCCTAACGGCGGAACAGCTAAGGGAGCCCAAGTCAGAGATTTCAATGATGGCGATGGAGATAGCGATGACGGATCTGCTGTCGATTTAATATATTTTGCATTATTGCTTTTAGATGATCCAGAAGACATCATCCGAGATATTAAAGCTGGAGCAAATAGTATGGTGGCAGTTTTCATTCGCTCAATCAGACCCACAGAATCCCTTTTAAAACTTTCTGCAAGGAACTCCATCCCAATTCAAAAAATCAAATCATTTTCACTTCATTTAATCTACTGGAGGAGAGCTAGAATTATTCAGCCTTTGAGTACTAGGTCCACCTATATTATCTCGCCGATGGCACCGATCACTTTAAACTTTTTCTCAGATATCAAAAGATTCAGCAAATCGTACCCTTCCTTACCTTCATTACCACAGTTCTTGAAATTGTTGTCGCCCCAACTGAAAAAGCCGCAGCCATTTGCAACTATTGTCCCGTCGAAAGACCACAAAGACGTCTATTTAGAGGCACTTAGCTGGTTAGTTGGAAATGGATATGTTACGCAGTTGCAAACTTTTATTTGGTTGAAGATCTCTCGAAAGATAAAGATGAAGGTAGATGAGGAGATGGAAAATGAATCTTTGAACCGAAAGAGATCTACACCTGGTAAACGCATAAATATTGGTACAGATAACACCTCTAAGAAGGAATCTCAAGATGCAACGTTCTCTTTGGAATCAACTCCCGTCAAGGCTGCAAGACTTGGAAGACAAACACAAGGAGGCTCTAACAATGGTGTTGATCCTGTTGCTTCAAATGTCAATGCCTTGCTCGCTCAAGTCAAACTAGAAGACGACGAGGATACTATTGTTTTGGAACCAGGTAGTGCCACGACTTTGGAGAGGCAGTGGATAAGCAAAATCATCAATGACGAATGCAAATTGTCGGCTGAGCTCACGGCGATATTTTACAAACTCTTGCGCTATATGAATGGCAAATACCCATTGGAACTCCTTTTGTTGAAGGAGAACATATCTCGTACTGAGTTGAGGAAGCTTCTCTACGCTATAGAAGATCATATAATTTCCGTGAGGCATTGGTAATACCTTAGGCTGAAGCACAATAGAAAAATACTTTAATACATCGAGCCGTGCTTAAGTCGCTAGTAAAAGTCCCTCAGCATTTTCTGTACGGCTTGTGATCGATTTTCAAAAGATCGTAGCAACCTCCAAACCTAAATACGATAAATAAAATCTTAGCTGTAGTGCATTCCTTCTGATTGACATATATTTTTTCGTATTTCATCAATTTCTTATAAAAATCATTAATGTGTAGAAGCATTCTACTGTCTTGCACAAATCTTTATTAGTGGACTTTATATATTAGCATGCTATTTTATTTTTTGTAATAGGCTCTGTGGCCGAGCGGTTAAGGCGGTAGACTCAAGTTCTACTATCGTAAAGATGCACGCGTTCGAATCGCGTCGGAGTCATTATTTTTTTTTTTGAACCAGTCAGTTTTTGACTGGTAAAGTGGCAGATTTTCGAAGTAACAAATTTAAGAAGCTAGGGCCCTTGGAATTTACGTTGCGTGTTTAAATATGTGTAAATGTACAGTAAATTAATATTTAGAATCTAACTAAACACATCTTCTCTATCGGCTTCGACGCCAGCTTCAATTTCGTTGAACGAGGTAAAGTGGACCGGACGATGATATTCGTGATAAAAGCTTAAAGGAGAGTCAGCCTTCACATAATAAATGGCCTTGGCGTTCCATATAGATCCCAAGAAAAAGTAGTTCCAGATGTTGTCTTCAGGAACAACAAACCCACCGGCAACTTGATCTGACAAAAGCAACTGGCTCTTTCTGCTAAACAGCGAGCTATAGCCTTGAGGTGCTGGATTCATTATGTCGTCATTTGTTTTTCCCCATTGGAACCCTTCTTCAGTAATTTCGAAAGCAGAGAGCGACACAGAACCAGGTGTATAGGACACAATTAACGAGATAAAGTGGGGAGAGAATGCCTCCGAGAACCTTGATTGGGTTATAATGTCGCCTGGAGATAGGTATGCAGCTTCATTAGTTTGCGTGTGAATCCACCCTAAAAGCTCCAATCCAGCCAAGGGACCATCCTCTTCAATTTTTGGAAGCTTAGACGAAAACTCAATCGACGAAGGCTTTCCCAACTGTGGAACAAGAGCAATGTACATTATTTCCTTAACAGCAGCATTATCTTCTGGAGATTTGCCGTAAATAAAACCTCCCACTTGGATCCTCAAGTCAGATATTTGGATGAACTTCTTAAGCAAATTATCAGGAATAACGTACACGTTGGAGTCATCATCCACAAAATCGTTAGAGGATACAAATACGTTTTTGGTACGCAAGTATAAGTTGTTGGTTGCAATTGCTCTACTTCTCCATTCATTCTTGGATGAAAAGGCCAGTTGCTCGTAGTTTTGAGTGGTGACAGTGGTAATCTCTTCTCCATGTACATTGGTAGTAGTCGTTTTCAATGCCGTCAATTCCTTGTTGGTTTCGGGGGCGCTTTCAATCTCAGCCATTTCCTGTCTCTTTGTTGATGGAGCCTTGATCTCTTGACCCAAGATCAAATCACGGATCTCTGCTTGAGTCAATGATTGCACATTAACGTTATGCTTCTTGGCATAATCAGATAATATAACGTCTCTTAATTGTGCTTCCACCTCGATCCATTGCTCGTCACTCAAAGTTGGCCAGATGTGGTGATCTTGAGTCACAATGGAGGAGTCTGGCTTCAAGATTAAATTGGTGCGCTCTTGGCTGATACCAAAAGCTCTGAAAAGCAAAATTACTCTCGAAAATGCAGTGTATTCCGAGATGTATTGCAACCAATCGTCATACAAATTGAACAATACCATTTGGGGCTCGCTGGCCTTCAAAACAATATTAGCCAACTTATCCACCTTCAAAGCCAGTGCAAATGGTAAATGCAATTCAGACTGCCTAATTGAGATGTTGGGGAAGTCTAACATATGCACTTCCAACGGATCTAACATACCCTTTCTAGTCACAATCATCTGTTTTGGTTGTTCTTCTTGTGGCAAAGATCTTATTAAGGCTGCAACTTCTTCAGCAGTTTTCCATTTTGCTAATTGACCCAAACGTTTCTGACCTGCCCACACAGATGTGTGGATCACTTTCAAAAACAACTGCCCGGACTTCGGATTCAATATAAAAATTGCACCATTGATAGGTTTGGTTGTCAAATTTCCCTCAAAAGTTCTATGCACAGACACTCTGTACACATTAGTATCATCAATGAATAACTGAGTCTCGTTATTGAACAACTCAGCATAATTGCTGGAGTTCAAAAGTGCCTCTTGAGGTTGCGACTGGTACAACTGCAAGGCCTTGCGCACACGCTCCCGCAAGGTGTGGAGCGCTGCATTTGATTTCATGATCTCTTTCAAAGCATTTTGAACTAATGGCTTCAAGCTTGGGAACCAATTTCCATAAACTTCATACATGTTATAGGCCAAGTCTATAGCAATAATTATCCCAGTGGGAGATGGATAGTTGCTAGTGTTATCCGTGGTGTAGTCCAAAAACTTTGCTCTTGCATATCTGGCAATGTCATGAGAATCGTAATCTCCATATCTCAATTGGATATCGACCCAAAACTTATTAGTTCCAATTTCAAATACATCATTCTTGTCATTTAAAAGAGACGGCTTTGAAACATTCCACTTGTAATTTGGAGTTAAGACAATGTCAGCGGTACTTGAATTCATCTTGTATGACTTTCTTGGATGTATCGCCTGCTTTTCGACAGAGCTACCTTGCAAAACGTCCAACTCCTTATCAAACACCTGGCGCATATCCTGTACAACAGACTCATGGATCTTTTGCCACAAATGTGCTCTAAAAATCTGAATCAACGAAATCTTAAGTGTAGGAATTTTACCATGCAAGAAAATTCCAGTCAAGTCCAATTGCACCAAGAACCCAACATAGACATTGGCTCTATTGATTGTCGGAGACCACCACAAAGTAAACCTACGGTTTGGAATTTGGGATAAACCAGATCTTTGAGCATTTGTCAACTTCTTAAATTTAAGAGAGTCTTCGAAGCCAGAAGCCTTCTCCCAAAACAAACCCTCCCATGAATCAAAACCTGTACCTCTAAACAAGGTGTGCTCTAGAATAGTTTCAATACCTCCAAGGGCTTGTATAACGTCAGTTCTATAGGCATTAAGATTCCATAACTTCCCATCATGATGGTTCAGAGTCCACCAAAACGGATTGAATCTAGTCAAACTAAATTGCTTGAATTCACGTCTTACACGGTGTCCCTTATCGTAAGCTAAAGTATGCCTGTCCTTTTGGAATAGAGTAGAAATACGAGGTATTCCCCGATCCCAGTTCTGTTCCATATCTTCAAAGGTCAATCTTCTATTCTGTTCAATAGCTTCTTGACGTTTAATAGCATACTCAGCCCAAACTCTTTGAGAGTCCAAAAATTCATTCTCCCAAGTCGTTATGTATCTGAAGACTGTAGGAATTACCTTTTCTTCCATGTGAGTCATACCAGCTCTGAAGTGGGTAATCCCTGTATCTGTTTGTTTAGACCAACGTAAATCCGATGCTGGTATCAAGATATGCAGCGCACTTAACATTCCAAGCCCTCCCAACTCTTTTGGAGTGTAGAAAACTGCAGGCGGGAATCTAGTTGGCATCTTGGAGTTGAGCCCCATCTTTACTCTATTCTGGATCTTTGTTTCACATTTCACGATGACATCGAGAAGCCTTTCCGTGGAGATCGCAGCTTCTCTGAAATAAGTACAAAGAGCAATCAAAGCTGTGTTCCATTTCGAAGCAATTTTTGTGAAAGTTGTCGAACCAGAGGACATCAAAATTTGTCTTATCCTACTATTGAATTTATCAATTTCAGATTGTGCAACTTGCAAGTAAGCTTGTGCAGTCCTTTCCTTTGTCTTTTGATCAATTAAATCCCAAACACCATCTTTGGTAACGTTGCCAATTCGGGACCTGATTTTAGGCAAAATCCTGACCTCAAAACCACACATGGAAAAGAGTAGGTTTGGATTGTCTTTGGAATAAACCGATGCAAATGTTGTCTCCCAAGTAATAGACGTGATAGATTTTGGCAAGCGACTAGCAACCTCCCAGAATACAGCTCTTCCCAAGTTAACGTCATCTCTTATTAATTTCATTCTTGAGTCCCTTGGCCAACAACGATGATTGTTGTATCCAACAGCATGCTCAAAGTTTGGATCTGGATTCTCTGAAAGGAATTCTTGGATCAATTCGCTAGCTTCGTCTTTCTCGAATCTGAAAAAGATATGGATTCGATCTGCGTATCTTGTGTAAAGTCTTATTGGATTATTTGCTTCCACTGTAGCATCCTTAAACTCAAGAAAGTTTGCAGGCTGAAGAGGTGGACCTGCCAAATCTGTAGCTCTATCTATTCCCAATATTAACAAGTCAATCATCAAACCATAGTACTGGTACACAAAAGACGAAAACTGCAATCCCCTAATCATACCAAATTGGTTAACATGGTTCATATCCTTGTATGAAATGTTCACGTTATTTTTGGATTGAATGTAATCTGCAATGTTTGGATCAACGACAAGCCTCAACAATCTATTAACCAAAGTTAAGTCAATGTTTTCGTAAAATTTGTCCAAGCTAGTTTCCAAAAGAACATTACACTCCCCATCTTCAGTTTTCCAAACATTTGTCAAATTATTGATACCTTGACTCCACTTGTAAACCAATAATGGTGGAATCTCCCCATCGCTAGGCTTCACCCAGTTGGGGAACAATTGACGCTTGTCTGCTTCATACCAAAGATACTGATCCAAATAGGCGTCCGTAATCTTCTCAAGAGGATCAACAGTGTATGTTGGAACTAAATGAGTATAGTAATCCATCATTTCCAATCCAACTTCTTTAAAAATTCTCTGGGTAAGTAAAAACTTTTTGATGCGTGCAAGGGTCTCGTGTGGATTGTCATATGCTTGTTCAATCAAAGCCAATTCCTCTGTTTGCGAAGAATTCAATCTTGAATTAGCATTATAACTTTCCTTTAAGTTTTCCAAGGCGAGTACAAGCAATTTGGTGTCATGCTTGTACAACAATGGTGGGAAAGGGATTGGGCTGAACTTTCGAGAGTCCAACCACTTAACCATCATCTGGAACACAGTGACAGCCTCTGAAGGGTTAATGTACGGTCCATCCTTCACAAACTGCTCTTGCCTATCTTGTTCATGCTTGTTCCACAACCTTGTCAATCTACCAAGGTTTTTCTTTGCAACTGTCTTTTCCACGGTAGTTCCTTTTTGGATACGCTCTCTGTTGTAATGTGAGACACTTATCCAACCGTCGGCCTTGGCTTGGATATACCGCTGAATCATCTTCTCAATGGGTTCAGGCAAACCTGGTACTTTCCAGGGAATATTTGCTTTCCAACATCTCCAAGCTTCACTCAAATGTTGCAAAATAACCTTCAGCTTGTTTTGCTTAAGACCATCTGGAATCATGTCTAAGATATCATGCATAACCTGAGCTCTAAGCTCTAAATCGTAGTAAGAGTCCACTCTTTGCTTGGTAATCGTTTTAACGACATCGTTGCTACGCCTTCCTTCAAATTGTCTTGAGATCAAGTTGCCCAACCATCTCTCAAGTAGGGGGATTATACCTCTAAGGAAGAAAAGCCAAACTCTCCATGCCGGCTGCCAGAAACCACATCCTGGTCCCTTCCCAATTTGTTGGTTAAACCTAAGGTAGACTATGTGCTTCAAATCCTTACAGGAACGGATTTGATGCATCACCTTATACTTGTATCTATAAATTCCCGTTAACTGACCCAAGTGGTTGAGGATGTAGTAAAGCCCATCAGCCAATTGATAAGCGTCAATATTTTGAAGTCTGTATTGAACATGCGAATCAACTATGATTTTAATCACTCTTAAAATTTCTCTAATAAGGTGAAAGGCATTACCAAATCTAGACTTTTTACGTTCTTTTGTAGTAAGGGTCTTCGTCGGTTTCAAGTTAAAGTTGTAATCCAAATGAAGGTAAGTTAACCCTTTCTTGTGTATGAGAAGGTTCAACATATTAAAACCTTGTTGACAGACTTGAAGTCCAGCCTCTACCCAATCTATGTTTGTTTGTTGGAAGTATTTTGTTGATTTGAGTGTCTTCAACAATGTAGCGTTGTTGGCTTTCTTAGTGGGTCTGCTGTGTAGTTCATTAGCCACATGATTCTTTAATAACTTTTGATAAGAGATTCGAGTTTTTGTGGGGATATTCTTCGGTGGACGTTGGGTATACCAAGATTTCACTAGTGCAACATCTTGAGCCCTAACTGTTTTTCCACTCCGACGATTGAAGGGAAAAGGTGCTTGAAATAATTCTAATGCAGATGAGCTGCCTTGTGGGAAAACATCTTGTTCCATTATAAATGGAGTTAAGCCTTCAACATTGGCAATTTCAATATTCTCCTGTTTACCATGTTTGTCTTTCGGCAATTTATTGAACTGCTTGTCGAGTGTGCCCAAACTAGCTTTCAGAAATGTTCTTGCAGGTTCGTGGTAGAATGCAAGAGAGACTTGACTAACAAAATTGTTGTACAAGTAAGGAAATGCAACTTTATACTCTGTCTTAATTGGATGCCTGTAGATGATTCTATCAATTGAATTGAATTCCGTGAAATCCTCAAATTCTGGATTGTTGATCTTGTCTTTGAAAAGAGGTTCGAATTTGGGTCCACCAGGAAGAGACACATTCAATGCTTTAGCTGTGTAAAATGATTTTTTATCAAAAAGGTAGGTCGATCCTTTTTGGGGTAAGAGCTGGCTGGACAATTCGTGCAAATCGGCCATCTTTTCTAAGTTGAAGTTCCAGTTTCTGTATGATTCACCATTTACAAAATCCGAATCTTCAACTAGTGGTTTAGATTCATATAGATACTCGGCTAGATCATCAGATAAATTGGTAATCTCTAACTGAATTGGGTCCGGAAGCTCCGTGTTTTCCAAGTTTTCAATCCAGTTAACTATAGGTTCCTCATCGTCAAAAGGTGGGAATATCATTCGCTTAAAGTGCTTGCGATCCCGCTTTTCTCGACGCATCATTATCCACGTAGTGGCCCATTGAGCATAGTAAACAGGTTCTATAACTCTGGGAATTTCATTGACAAAGGTTATTGCTCCACTTACATGATACAATACTCGAACTTGACGCAGTGGCTCCCATGGTTGAGGCATATTCTCAAGCAATTTGAGAATAGAATGTGGAAGATATTTGAGGGATGCCAAATAAGACTTCTTGTCCACTGCCACTTTCTTCAGAGAGAGATCTCCATGATTATGCATAATCTTCCTTAAATGCTCTGCAGGCATGATTGGCTTTTGGGACGTCACAGGACCATTGGACTTACGCGTGATGACTTGTCTAGACTTTTGGACCTGAATCCATCTTCTCTTTCTTGACTCGAGGTCCTCCTTGGATGGCCGTTTTCGTGAGGCATTTGCTAACGGAGGAGTTAATGTTTTTGACACTGTTGAAGGTGGAGCAGGCTTTGCAATTACCACGGACTGTGCAACACTTGACTTAGCTCTAGAAGAAGGAGGAGGCGGTGGAGGGGGAGGTCCTCTTCTGGCTCCTGCTAGTGGTAACGGAGGAGGTGGTAAGCGTGCGTTTGGTCTCGATGTTGCTGGAGGAGGTATAGTAGCGCGAGAGTTGGTAGGCCCCGAAGTAGCCCCGATCCCTCGAGACCCATTCAATTCACCTCCAGTTTTATTATTATGCAGACTGCCATTGCCCTGCTTCTCCTTTGGAGGAGGTGGTGGCGGTACCTTTCTAGGCATTTTCAATGACTTATTTTCACAGTTACATCTCTGCTCTCATGTTTAACAAAGATGTCGTACAAATGTCGCACACATGCGAGTGCACTTAATATGAGCAAGCTGATGTCGCGTGATCTGTCTTTAATCTTGTCACTTGCACCTGTACGCTTGTATTCAGTATGGCTAACAACACCATATTGGAGAACCGAACAGAGAGCAACTACACCATATTGGATGCCGCAAAAGCGGCTAATCAGACTCTATTGGAGAATGGTATAGTGCTTACACTACCCGAAGATTCAGAATCAGTTGTGTGGAGTAACGAAACCATGGGGGTATTCTCCTTTTTGGCTAGGCTTATTGAAGCACGCTTGGAACAGCGGGAACAGCTGTCATTTATGGGAAGTAGAGTTGAGAGATTGGGGACGTACTGTTGTCTGATTTATGGGTTTGCTTGCCTTTTCATGTCATTGGTTATCAACAGAACTATGGTGTTCGCCCTGACCAACACCATTAGAACCCAACAATTGAATGCCCTAGGATTGCAGAATACCAATTCTAGAAGAAGAACCTTCTTGAAGAAATTTCTGTCTTGGATTATGAGACTTTCGGTCATTGCCCTCATCTTGTTGCACTTATACAACGTGTTAGTAGCATTGAATGTGCACAAGCACTTGCAGGACGAGAGCACATTTGTGTGGCCATTCATTTTCAAGTATTTGCCGGATTCAGTATTTAGCTACGATGTCGACTACTTTTGCACAAGAAAGTATATGAAAACTCCACGACTGCAAGTAATGGTGGGTCCTACTACAGACATGAACTGGCCAATATTTTTGACGTTTTGTCTTCTGGTGTTTGTTGAAACATTTTTACTGTTTAAAGAAGGGAACAAAGCATTTACTGATACAGGTATTACAATCTTTGAACACTCTTTGTTATATCAAGAGTTTAGAGGAGGATCCGATCTTCTTTTGGGAATTTTTGGAGAGCGATATGAAGGAGTAGGATCCAAGACAGTCTATGATAGACCCAACGAGCAATTGTTAATCATTAATTTAATTCTGCTTTTGAATCATTTGAATGTTCACGTTGGATCCTTGGTAAATGACAATAGATATCGATTAATTCCCCTGTCAGTTCTTGGTATCGGGTTTTTATCATACTTTGCTTCCAACATTTGGCAGCGCAATTATGAGTTGCCCCTAATTTTGACCATTACAGTGATTCCACACTTAATAATCATCGCTGTAATCAGTCTTTGCATTGTCATTATCGTCATTGCGGTGATCCATGAAGGATTTTCATTTACAGATCTCAACTACCTGAGCTTTTTGTTACAATCTGAGGAGGACGTCAAACTCGTCAACTGGGATGATGATTTCTATACAGCCCTAATCAGCTTGGGTACTTTGGCAATTTCTCTGGCAGGAAAGTCAAGCTATATTAAGGAGATCAGTCTCGTTACGGTATCCAGCAATACGTGGGCGGAAAAGCCCAAATCACGAGGGTATGCCAACTTTATCACGGAGCCATTTGCAGGCGGAAACGAAACGTCGCCTTCGGGATTCCTTGCAAGACAGTTTACCGCTACCCATACAATATTGGGTCAGATCTCTGAGCTACTCGGAACTTTCCTTCTCAATGCTTTGGTGAGGCTCACTAAAAGCGGGGAGGAAACACATTTACCAAGTTTCCTTGAAAAATACCGAAAAGTGCCCAAGGAGAGTGTCAGCTTGGAAGGATATACAGAAGAGCAGTTGGAGACCAACTATGCTCAATTGTTGACTGGAGAAGCCGACCTTGAAGAAGAAGACAGCTCTGGGCTGTATGTTTACGAAGAGGTGGAATCGGAGCTCGAGTCGGATCTTGATGAAGAGGAAGACAAAATTAACATGGGAGAATTAATAGATGCTGGAGAGTTTGTGGACTTGGTGACGGCCAGGACGTCGAGCGTACAAGTCTTGAAACACCATTTGAGCTCTTTGAAGAGAATGACAAGATCTACATACAACAAACTAGCCAAGCCAGTAGATGGAGACGAGTCGAGCCAGCTACTTCTGGTGATTGGTGCCAGACGAGGACTGGGATCAGACGTGGACCCTTCCACGTTTGACTGTGTCATCTGCCACTGCAATGTCCGTGAAATCATCACTTGGCCATGCAAGTGTTTTGCCATTTGCGAACCATGCCGGTTGACGTTAGTTGCAAAAGGAATTGAAGGATGCGTGTGCTGCAGAAGAGAGGTTGAAGGGGTATCCAAAGTTTTCATTCCATAGCAAATCCCCAACAATATACCCTACAATACTGTTTCATTCGTTGTAGCTGAGCGTCCGTTGATCTCTCGCGTCTTGACTCGACTTGCTCTTATCTGCGGGATAAGTTGGCCCTGGAATTACACTCTGGAGTGGCCATTTAGGCTTTCACGCATGGATGCCGTGGACAAACCTCTGAAGAACGGGTGTACTAAAACCTTTGCTACAATGCCAAGTATAATTCCATCATCGTGAACCTGAAAGCCCATAGAACGCCTACTAAGCAATGTCTACTTGCACGCACCTGTCACATAGACTAATCTCTTGGTACTAGACAGCAAATATATATAGCACAAAGTCCAACGGAACCGATGGATTATACTTGTGGAGGACCTGGCACACTATAGCAAGACGCGTTCTACCCGACTTCCAATTGGACGGCGCCTATACTTCACCCCTGAATGACTTTGAAACGGTTCACGGCTGCAAAACTACGGGCAAAAGACACATTCACGTGCACCAACTGTCAATCTACGATGCTGCACGAATACGCGTGTTGTTGTACTGCCGAGAGTTGTTTCTCTGCACCGTTGGTGTCCAATAGGCACCAGAGAGAACATATTAACCCGTAGTGTATAGCACCACCACACAAACCAAGAACCAAATCGCGTCGTGATGTAGAAGTGGATCGCCATCTGCAGGGTCTTTCCCTGTCGTCATCAAGCTTATGCTACCCCTTTTCCAACCGAAAACCTCTAGTGGCGCAGAAAGAAAAAATGTGGACAACAAAAATTATAAAAAAGTCAAACGAGATAATGGCGGTCACCAGTGATTCAGTCCTTGGGACTGTTACCAGCAATGTGGCCACTGTGACCAAAATCCCTGGCACGCCGTACGCTGCCTTGGACTTGTTGGCACAGACTTTGGCAGACACTTTTCTTGGATATTTGAACTACTTGGAAAAAATACCAGGAGGTGCTATCATCTTAAGATACATCAAGTCGTCATACAAGAATGATCCTATCAGGTCGTTGTTCGAGTTGGCCTTGTTTTTGTTTGCCATCAAGTACTTTCTTTCCCTGAAGAAGAAAGAAAACAAGAATGAATTGGTCAAGTTTAGCCAAAAGGAAATTGATGAGTTGGTTGCCGAGTGGGAGCCGGAGCCCTTTGTTGACGCAGTTGAGGACGACGAAGAATGGCAAGTCAAGACCATTCCCCACGTTAAGGGCAGAAACGGGATTCACATCACTTTGGAGAATTACCCAACCTTGCAAGGCGAAGTCTCAAACGTGGTCAACTTAACATCAGTAGATTTCTTGAACTTGAACGAAAGCGAAAGCATTAAGCAAAGCGCCAAAGAATCCATCAGAAACACAGGTGTGGGTGCCTGTGGCCCACCAAACTTCTATGGGACCCAAGATGCCCACGTTAGATTGGAAGAAGACTTGGCCCGTTACTTGGAAGCCGAAAGAGCAATCTTGTATGGGCAGGACTTTGTCACTGCAAGTTCCGTCATCCCTGCATTTTTGAAGAGAGGCGACTTGTGTGTTGTCGATTCCGGTGTGTCTTTGGCTATCCAGAAGGCGCTCATTGTCTCTCGTTGTGACATTGAATGGTACGACCACAATGACATGGAGCACTTGGAAAAGGTCTTGCAACAAATCAAGCCTGTGGTGGAGAAGCAAAAGCCTTTGAAGAGACGTTTTATCATCACCGAAGCTCTCTTCCAATCTACCGGGGACATTGCAAACTTGCCAAGTATTGTGGAGTTGAAGAACAAATTCAAGTACCGTTTGTTTGTGGATGAGACCTTGTCGATTGGTGTTTTGGGTAAGACTGGTAAGGGTATTAGCGAACACTTTTCCATCTCGAGAGACGAAATCTCCATCACTATCGGATCCTTTGCCTTCTCCTTTGCATCATCCGGTGGCTTCTGTGTCGGTGCAGAGCCAATGGTGCACCATCAAAGAATTCAATCGGTGGCGTACGTTTTTAGTGCCTCCCTCCCTCCATACTCGGCCAAGGTAAGTTCCCAAGCTATTAAGGAAATCACTGATCAACGTGACTCCGATGGAAGTTCTGTCTTGATTAACAAGTTGCATTCAAATGTTGCCTACGCCGTGAAGTCGTTGGGCAATGCTTTGGCAAACAACAAGTACTTGACCATCGTGTCTCATGAGAAGTCTCCAATCATTCACATCTCATTATCACAATCTTTCAGAGACACTTTGGGCTTGCCCACATTCTACGGTAATACTCTCTTCTTGGAAAAGGGTAAACCAAGCAAGTACCTCAATGCATTCGATGAAAACCTCAACGCAGAGTCCTTCCTTTTGCAATTGATAATCGACGAGGTCTTGCGTTCAAGCAACACTTTAATCACCCGTACGAAGAACATCTTAGACCACGAAAACTTACCATTGATTGCCCCACAATTGTTGATTAATGTTAACACTGCTGTTTCCAAATCCGAGTTGGACAAGTTGGCCACTGCTTTGGCCGATGCCTCCAGCTCCATTTGTGCACACGCCAACTTGGGAGACTTGAATGATCAGCTTCTCAACTACTAATACGCTCAATATTTATATATACTAATAATACTTTTGTCTATGAAATTCCCCGCTCTCTCTATTTCGTTACTTAAGCATCCGATTCCTGGCTTCACGAGCAATAGACCTTGCTTCCTCAATATCGTGTGCATTGCTATGGTTGAGGTCCTTCGCCAACTCGTAAGCTTCGTCGTAATGTTTGTTTTCCAAGAAGTACCGGGCTAACCAAAGTCGAGCCTTCGATGTGGAGTCGCTGATGCCCCATTCTATCTCTTGTTCAAAACATAACCTCATGTACTTAAACGTATCTTTAGAGCGTCCCAACTTTTCAGAGATGATAGCCAATTTATAACAGATGTGAGGTTCAGCATTAATTATAGGATCTTCTTGCTGTTGTTGTTGCAGCTGTTGCAGCTGTTGCAGCTGCGGTTGCAGTTGCAGCAATTGTTGATGAATTTGCAGACTATTTTTCAAGGCATCGATCAGCAAAGCCTTTTCAAACAGTTTAATGGCTTCCTCGTACTTTTCAATCTTTTCATAACAGTTCCCTATTGCCTGCCACATTCTCTTATCCAATGGCTGCAAGTTGGTAGCTCTTTGGTAGTAGTACAAGGCATACAAATGCATATCCAAGACCTCATAGGCTTGACCCAACCCATACCAGGCTCTAAAATCTTTAGGATTGATGTCAACGGCCCTTCGATAAGATTCTATGGCTGCATGGGAGTTCTTCAATTCCACAAATTCGTGGCCCATCAAGGTCCAGGCCGACAAGCAGTTCTTGTTCAATATTAATGCTCTCTTATAGTACATGATTGCCTTCTCGTGCTCGCACTTCATGGAATGGTAGTTTGCAACTATGCAGCACGTTTCTGGTCGAAACTTGTCAATTTGAGAGGCAAACTGGGCGAGGAAGGCTAGCTTGGACTTCTTCTCCATCACGTACAACATATTTGAGTAGGTGTCCAAATCGTCCAAACGGAGTGGATCGTTAGCTAAGATTGAGTCAAAGATGGTTTCTGCACGGAAGTAGTCCAAGTTATGATAACAAACCAAGAACTGTTGGATCTTTAAGAAATTGAACAGCGGAAATTGTTGGATCAACCTAAGAAGCTGCTCTTGCATGCTTTGCAGTTGCTGGTAGAACTCCTGAAGCACAACCACCTCGAATATCTGAAACATCACGTTGGATGCAAGACTGGACTTGGAGGATTTGATCTTAGAGATGAAGTCCAAAGCATCTTCCAAGGAGTTGAGCAGCGCAATCAACTCTTGCCAGCAGGACCAGTTAAAAGGAAAGAGAGTCAACGACTTGTATAAATTCTTCTGAGACAATTCGTACTTTTTCTTCTTGTTGTAGATGATACCATTCAAATAGTATAAAAAGGCGTTGTCTGGGTTGTTTGAGTGGAACTGATCGATCTCTTTCAAGATCTTGGAAAGTTTGCCGTTTAAAGTGTTCAAAGTTTCACGCTCCAGCGGTGATTCTCCTTCTCGGTGGAGCTGCTGCGGAAGCTGCTTGAGATGGAGGTTGTTTGTTGTCAAATGGGCGTCACTTAGGGTTCCCACATTTAATGATCCGTCTGTTTCTTCGGTCGCTTTCTTGTCTATAGACAACAACAACAGGTAGAGCCTGAGGAAAACCAGGTTCCCACTAACACAGTCCTTCAACACAGTAGCTGCTCTTTCAAATTCTTTGCAGTTGAGGTATGCCTTTGCAAGGATGAACTTGCTGAGATCCTGCTTGTCTTGGGGAGACATTTCGATGGTGGGGAATTCGTAGTCGGCGGGAGGTGGCGGCAATCCATTCAATGCCTCCGCGCTCCACTTGGCTGCATGGTGGAGATTAAGGTTGGCTAACGTCTGACTGGCTACAAACAATTCTCCGTGTAGCGTCTCTGTCATTTGTATGTGTTTGATGTTTTTGTGGTGAGCGTGAACTGAAGAGATCAACAAGTGCACCCAATCGGGGCTACTGAGATGTTCTGGCAGTTTGTGGGGAAGACCCACTAGATCACCCGAGAGTGGCTCGCTCACCAATATACATTGGCTGTAGACATACATTGACTGTGTCAGATCGTTTTTAGTTCAAAGTACAGTCTGCTACGTGCTACACAAGCAGGGAGTGCCCGATGCCTCTACAGAGATCCCCTCTCAAGGTTAGGCTATACACTCAAAAACACCAACTATAGCATCTATAACAGTTATGTGTGAGACATTACTGTATAAGTTATGCTCCATTAGTGGTTGATCCTTCGTTCCAATAGCGTTTATATAGGAGCCGCTCCCCAGCTCAGGTCTACAAACTCAAATATTCTCACCATCCAATATTTTTCATCAACAATGGTCAAGCATAGCATCGAAGACCTCCAGGAACAATTGAGAAAGTCGATCGACACGCTCAAGTCGGCGTACTCGATGCTAGCGTCGACAGAAGCGCTCACTAACCAAGGCGTCAAGTCTGACGAGGCGACGCAACCAAGCATTAGCCTACAAACATTTATATTAGACTCGTTCCAAGTAAGCAAGTCCGTCAAAGAATACAAGGAATGGGAATGTGACACCAAGCAACAGTTCATCGATGAGCATGCTCCCAAGTATAACAAGGTGACGGGGAAGATGGCTCGGATAAATAGTGAGATCTCGACGTTGAAAGAGGAATACGACCTTTTGCAGAAGCTGGGTGGGTTGACGTTGCCCCACTGGAATGCGTCCATGGAGGCCATCGAGGCATTGAACAACCCCGAAATACTCAAGCGAGTCGATTCAGCGCGTCCAACCTCCAGTCTACACCAGATTTACTCGATAGAGCCTTCTGAGAACAGGTTTCCCGACTACGACGAGTTCGCCAGGTTGGTCAACCTTGACTTTCAGCTAAAAGTCAAGAGGAAACTCAAGTACGACATCTTGACGAACTTGAAAAACAAGATACTGAGCGACAACTCAAAGTGGCTAGCCCGAGAGCAGGAGTTAAACCAGTTCCTTAATGTTCAGCTCACAGAGATGTTTCAAAAGGTGGACCATGTGAGGGAAACAGAGAGGGAGCAGAACAAGTACGAAGATGAGGAGGCGGAGGAAGACATAGATGAAGCCATCGAAGAAGACGAGGAAGAAGAAGAAGACGACGAGGAAGAAGACGACGATGAAGAAGAAATGGAGGAGACGGACCGAGATCGTACTCCTCAGGTGGATGAAAACTCTAATGGAATGGCCGGAGATGACTTAGAAGATGGAGCAGAGGACCAAGCTGAGGCCGACGTGCAGGCCCTGGCCGATGCTGACGAAGCCATGGAATCCGTGCCCACCTCTCTGGCGCCGCACGATGATTTGGAAATGTTGATAGATGGTTGAGTTAAAAGTGCTGGGTAAATTGAATGTAAAGTAATGAAAGTTGATAATAGAGTAACTAATGTAGAATATAGGCTTTGTCGGCTTGAAGGCCAAAGTTGTTTATCGGGAGCACTAAATGGCAGAATTCCACAAAGGACACCCAAATGAGTTTATTGCTGGGGCTAAAGTTACGAGAGGTTATCGGACCTGAGTCCGCAAACACGCTACTACATTGATGGCTCGGAGTGGTCCATGCGTGGAGGTAACCTCTTAAGCAACTCCACCACCGGCCCGCCTACACTGATTTCTCTCGACATGTATTCATAATCATTACTTAGCCTCTTGTGGTTCTGCAGTCTTACCCTCAACAACATATTCAAAGATTTGACCTGGAGTGTCTCCCTTCTCTCTTCTATAGTTGATAATTCTAATCAATTGGTAGCCAGCAACACCACCTAAGAAGAAGTTGACCGAAGCCAACAATGGGTTACGGGGCTTGATGACAAAACCAGCCCATCTGGTCCAAATGGCCCCTGTTGCAAACAATGCAACTTGTTGAGTACCACTGAGCTTCTCAACCGGTCTTTGGATGTCACTGATCCCAGCAATAACAAGCGACCACTTGAACACTGGGGCCCAGAAGTGAACGGTCTTGGGACCCGTCTCAGAGTTCATGAAACGGGTGAACTTGGATGCGTGTGATGCTGCGCTTGCCATGATTACTCTCTTTAAAACTTTTGCGTGCTCCGTTGATTCCTAAAAGTTGGGTTGGCACCGCACACGACTTTTTTTGGGAACCCTTTATCGCTTTCTCGGAGTATGTGGAGAGCACTGGAGGCGTGAAAAGTGCTGTGTGATCAGCAATCAAGAACATAGCATATAGCTATGGGGGGAGTAATCGGAAGAATGCGTTTAACATTATTGTCCAATAATGGTCCAATTGTCTTGTTTGTGAAGGCTAAACTTGTGGGGTACAACCGCCAGCAGGCGCCAGACTCCACATATGAGTCTCGTAGCAGCCGGAAGGGCGGGCCAGAGATGTTCGTCAACATATACAGAACACACACCTAATGGCTATTGTTGCATTTAATTTATGCCGTTTGTTAGGTTGATAACCTTCAAAGTGAGCCGGGCTCCACAGTTTTTTGAATTCTGGGGTAAAGGAACCACACAAGCTTAAAAGGTCACCAACGTTAGAGTCAAGCACTATAGTCGGGCAATAGAGCCGGAAATTAGAACCAAAGCAATGAAAACTACAGTCGGACGCATTTTAAATTCTACAATCGACATCAGAATAAAGGAGAGTCGTTTTAAGATCTAATCTAGTCGGCTTGCAGCAATAGTCTAACCGAATGATAAGCCCAGAGAATATCAGTCAGTACCAACATCTAAAGAAGTATGTCAAGGTGAATTGCTTCACCCTCTACAAATACTCCTCTTGGAACGTGATATCAATCCTCTTGCTCGTATTCGTCGCCGCTCTCATCGTCCTCAAATTCGTCCTCATCAATGTCACTGTCTTCGTTATCGCTCATTCCAAACTCTCTAACACTGTCCCTCAGAAGTGCCAGCACCTCGTTGAAGGACTCGATGCCCAAGCTGCTCACCACCTCGGGTCCACTCAGACTGGCAAAGTACTTGCGCAAAATCTCTTCCTTTTTCGTGGGGTACTCGTCTAATTGTATGTCTATCATCACCTTGTTGTCGATGTAGTTCTTCATTCTATCCATTAAAACATCATATCTCTGCTTGTTCTGAACGCTGTCTGCCAAAACATACTTGGCCAAGCCGGCTCCAATTGCCTTCTCCAATATCTCCTTCTCGTATGGAAACATTTGTCCGAATATCCGACACTTGTCTATCAACCACTGTTTCAGGTATGCGGCCACCTCCTGTTTGTCGTCGTCACTGAAGTCTTCCGGGTCGAAGAAGCCCCTGGCTATCTCGTCGGAATTCATAAAGGAAATGAACCCCACCAAGATGGTTTCCACCGACCACGCCGGGTTCCACGTCTCCTCGTGGTAGGACGTCATGGTCAAGCACAAGGGCACTCGGGTCTGGAATCTACAGGTGGGCAGGATCATCTGGATCTCAGGGGCTTCGTACGGAAATTTGTACGGCCAGTATATGACCCCCATGTACAACCCACCTTCATATACTGTACCAGCAGTACCATGGATGAGAAAGTACCAAACGTGCTGGTTCTCGTCTGTTTGCTTCACCGTCACTGACTCAAGCGGGTTGTTCACCAACTTCATATAGTCTCTCAATAAGATGTGGCTCTTTCCCATTGCCCCGTCGCCCTCGATCTTGACATGCTTGGGTAGGGCGCTTACAATCTTGTCCTCATGGTTTAGGAGATTCTGAACGCCACCCATGTTGGGGAGAACTTTTAAATGTTTGATCTGCGATTTGGTCCGCCTAGCCTGGGTATATATCAAAAGAAGATGTTAGATTCAAATCAAACTATATAATGCCTGCTTGCTTGCACAAGCCGTAGAAGACACCGCTTTCGTTCTTCAACAAATTTTCAGGACTGTCAAACTCCTTGAGTTCTCCCTTGTCCAATGCAACAATCTTGTCGGAGTCGATCACCGTCTCCAATCTGTGGGCAATGGTGATGATGGTCTTGTCTTTAAACTCGCTTCTGATAGTCTCTTGAATGATCTTGTCGGTTTCAACATCGATGGCTGCTGTTGCTTCGTCAAGCACCAAAATGTTGCAGTGTCTCATTCTCAAAAGAACTCTGGCCAAGGAAATCAATTGTCTTTGACCCAGCGAGAAGTTGGAGCCCCCTTCATACACCTTGTAGTCAAGCTTAGAGGTGACTTCTGGAGGGATTTCGTCTCCTTCTTTTCTCTCCTCTGGTGTCTGGTCCATCTGTTCAATGTGGTCCTTCAAGTGTGCCAATTCAAGCGCCTTCCAGATCTCCTTCTCGCTAAAGTAGCCAAAGGGATCTAAGTTCTGTCTAATGGTACCCTCAATGAGCTGTGAGTCTTGAGGAATTATTCCTAAGTGGCTTCTCAAATCGTTCAATGGTAAGGAGCTCGTGTTCAACTTGTCAATCTCAATGTTACCTTCGGCAGCCTCAATAATACGGAAGAGCGCCAACGTCAAGGACGACTTGCCAGCTCCGGTACGACCGACAACACCAATCTTCTCTCCCTTTTTGATCTCCATGTTGATCCCCTTCAAGATCAAGTCTAAGTTTTTTCTGTATCTTGTGGAGTAGTCAATGAACTTAATGGAACCGGAATCCGTCCACCCCTTGGGAGGCTTGATCAAAGTGGCAAGCGTTTCGTCGGTCTCTTCAACTGGCAAGTCACAGTATTCCAAACATCTTTCGACAGCAACAATGTTTGTTTCAACTTCGGCAGACATTCTGACCACTGCCTTCAAACTCAGTGTCACTTGCAAGGCGTATGTCATCACAAACCCAGCCATGGCCGAACTCAACGGACGGCTCGTGGTCAAGGTGTAGATGGCCAACAACGACGATGACAACACTCCAACGGACCCAATGGACTGCAACCTGAAATAAAGCCATCTGTTAATCAGCCCCAACATAAAGACAGACTTCAAATTGAAATCAATGTTGGAGTGGTTAATGTAATCGAAACGATCAACTTGGTCATAGGCTCTAATTGTATCTAATCCAGACAAAGACTCCCCTAAATGTGCATAAATTGGAGACCTTGAGATCGAAACCAATCTCTTTAACGATCTGGAAACAGAAACATAAAACACTTCATAGTACACATAAACGGTGCTCAACAATAAAATAATGGCAATGTAAAATGGCATGGCATAGCCAACAACTATCAATGTCATGATGGTTCTTAAGGATTGACGGAAAAACCCATTGAATGTTTGTGGAATGTTCATATCAACTTTTTGGATATCGTTGGTAAATCTGTTCATGATACGGCCGACCGGGGTTCTCTCAAAGAAGGACATTGGAGAACGCAAGATCCGCTTGGCCATGTCATCATGAATCTTAATAGAGGCGTTCATAGCCAACCACAATACCATCACAATCCCACGAATGATCGAAACCAAACTGTTACCCAAACCAAAGAGAGCATACACAGCAATAAACATCCAAACATTGTCGTTAGAGCCTGTCTTTGAGTTTTCTTCTGCCCAGTGCTTCAACCAATAGTTACCACCCACAGAAAGAGCAGATGCCATGATGTGCAAACACATGTAGATCATAACACCGTAAACTGAACTGGCCTTAATATACTGCGCGTAAACTGACCACTTGACCTTACCCTTGGCTGAGGTTTCATTAGTTTGACCAGAACGGAGGTTGGGCAACAAGAGTTTAATAGGTTCCCAACTGAAGGTTGCAATAGAAGCTCTTCTTAACGAGACATTACTAGACAGAATTTGCTTTCTTCTTTGCTCTGCATCTTCATTGTCGGCCTCACCAATGGCTTCTTCATTGATTGCTTCTTCGGCAATTGCTTGCTGTGATTCTCTGCCCCTGGCTTTTTCAATTTCTTCTTCAATAATCCTCTCTTTCTTCTCTTCTATTGGGGAACCTTCTTTACCAAACTCCGAGATTAACTTATAAATGTCTGGATGGTGCGTTTCATCAATTTCTGAAAATGATGTAGTCTCTGCAATAGTATTATTCTTTATCAAACTAATCAGACTCGAATAGTTCAAAACAGAAATGGAGTTAGTGACTAAAACGATAGTCTTGGTGCTCAACAAACCAGTGCTGCTCAACACTTTTTCAATGATATTCTTCCCAACGTGAGAGTCAACAGCAGAAAGAATGTCGTCCAATAAGTAGATATCGGCTCTGGAGTAGACCGCTCTAGCAAGAGCCAATCTAGCCTTTTGACCACCACTCAAGCTGACACCCTTTTCCCCCACCTGGGTTTCATCGCCATCAGGAAGAATCTCGATATCAGGCAAGAGTTGACATGCATCCAAGGTTTGGTTATAGAAATCCTCATCGTACCTGTTACCAAACAAAATATTGTCTTTGACGGAAGCATTCATGATCCAAGCTTGTTGTGCACAGTAAGCAACGTTCCCGTTAATGGAAATTCTGGCCTTACTACCAACCACTGGCAACTGGCCCAATAAACCATACAACAAGGATGATTTTCCGCTTCCTACCTTTCCAATAACACAAGTCAATTCTCCCTTTCTAGCAGTAAAGTTGACATCCTTTAAGGCAACCTTCATTCCAGCCTCAATGTCGGCTTCTTCATCTTCCGAGTCTTTCTTGCCTGTAGACCACAAGAAGGTTGTTCTGGAAACAGTGACGGCGTCGTCACCCAAAGTCAATTTCTTTGTCTTTATCTTTTCAACAGTTTCTGGGTCCAACTCACTGGAGATCAAGAACTTATTGATTCTGCTCAAAGAAACCAGAGCTTCAACCATGTTGGTGATTATTTGAGGTAAGTCAAGCAATGGGTTTGAAAGCAAGTTCAACAAAGCCAAAGCTGGGAAAACAATGTCTGAGGTGAGCGGCTTTGTATTTAACAAAACAAAAGCAGAGAAAGAACTCAAGCAAACCAAGAAGGGGATCAAGATCCAAATGCACAAAGCCACTTGGCCTCCCAATCTCAACCTACCCAAGTTCTTCAATTCCTTTTTAACACGGGCATCATGAAGCTTCTCAAACATTGGCTTTTCCCAAGCGTACAACTTGATAGACTTGATCGAGGTGAGGATTTCATTGATGACTCTGGTTCTCACATCCTTCAATTTCATGTACTTCTTACTCTGGCGCTTCATCCATCTTATAACAACAACATTCACTGGAATCAGAAGGATCATCACTCCGATGGAACTGAGAGTGGCTGTTCCAAGCAACGGCCAAAGGGAAAGCATACCCAAGATAATGTCTGTTGGCTCCAAAACCAAGGTACTTATATCCTGCGTGATTGCTTGAACCTTGTTAACATCAGTGGAAAGAAGGTTAATGATATCACCAGAAGAGTATTTTTGCTTTGAGTCTGCACTTAACTTAATGGCCTTTTGGTAAAGTAACGAGCTGAGGGATGAACGGCAGCAGAGACCAAGCTCAAGATTGAGCAACACATAGTTATTGTGCAAACCTGTTTGCACCAAGGTATTCAAAAACATCAGGAAGGAAATCAAAATACCTTTCAAGATGGGAGGGTTGGGCTCATCAAAGTACTGGATCAAGATTCTTAACAATTGAGGTTGCACGAAATTTGGCAACCTGCTCAAGAATTCAAATAAAAAGGAGATTAAAGCGTTACCTCCAAAAGCCTTACACAACAGCTTCAACAACGAGCCTTCTTCCATTCTCCAATACTTCAAGACTTTTGCTGCGGAGGCACTGGACGACAATTTGACAGGGGAGTTTGGCAATTCGGTATGAAGAACCTGCTGGTTGTTGTAGGAGTCCAAAATCAATGGGTTCATCCACATAAAGGTTTCTCTGTCAATGAGGTTGGGAGCGTCAAGCTTAGAAGCCTCACCTCTGGCGGTGTACTCGAACCTGAGGTCCTTGGAAGGTTTCCAATACCCGTACTCTAAGACAAAAATGGCGATGCTCAAAAACACAAGGAAAGTTTCCACGAACTGGATCAGGGTGTATGAGGTGGTCAGCTTGATCAATTTCCAAGCCGTATAGGTGTCTTGGTACCATAAAGATACGTGCCAAAGGATGGCAAGTGGCCAGAACAGCACGAGCACGTCCGAAGAGGTCGGGTTGTGAACCGTTTCGAATACATGCAAAGGACTTATCACGAACAACAAGGCCAAGGTGTACAAGCCAAATGCCTGGAGCTTTTGATCTGCAAAGCGTTCGTGGATGCTGACAAAGGAGGTCAAGTATACATTCAACAATGCGTGGAAGATGACCAATGAGGATCTCAAGAGGTGTAGCAATCCAGTATTCTTGGGTGCTATCAGGCCGTACTTGGGAGAGCGGAGCGTGGACACCAATTTGTACACACCGGCAACGGAGTACGCGGCACCCAATGTGAAAAGTGCTAGGCAAAGGAAGCACGGGTTAAACGCATTCTCTCCGGTAGGCACAAGGGGCTCCCAGATGGACTGTAGGCCACACACTATCGGCGATTCCTTGGAGCTTTTCATGTGTGAAAAATAGATATCGAGAAGGTCCAAGCCGGGCAAAATCTATAAATGCACGTAAGCGTAGTGGGATCTGGTACCTTAACAGCAAAAAGTGGTAGATATATAAGGAATACCTAGTGTTGAAAAATCCGTCTACCTTATCAAAGTGATGTAAGCGTCGTACAAAACTCCGCGCCATCGTTAGGCACTAGATTCTGACATCTGACGTTTTGACATGTGCAGTCCGTGCAGGTGACTGTAATCACATGAGCAGGGCACACGGCACCGAGGGGAGGAGACACGACGACAAAATGTAGCCGCGGCTCGACACACAAACACCCTAAAGGACGGTGTGCGAGCGCCGGATCCGAAGCGCGGATCAGCCAATAGGAAGATGTGCAAATAAGGATGGAAATTGTTCGGACTTCAAAAATCTGGAGAAATTTGGACACGCGGGAGGAAATTTTCATGATGAATCAGGAAATACGAGGGTTCCTCGGTTGGTCGGATCTGAAGGGAGGTACAACCAGATGAAGCTTCCTGACGCTTCAATTAATATCAATGACCGGCAAAAATTGGGTCCAAACCAACGTGGACCCACGCCGACGGCCCCCCATTGTGATTTGATCGACGCTGGCAGCGCTGCAGCGCTATCTCTGCTGCATTCACGTTTATCAATCTCTCTTTTTATTAGAAATTTCTCACCTTTTATTGGTTGAAATTTTACCCTCGCAATTAACTACCGATGTCACCGGTCTGCCTGTTGCCCGATTAAGCGTCTGTATTTTTTTCTTCTTTTTGCTATACCCGCAAAGTATATATAACAATCGACATCCCCCTAAAAAAAAACTTTCTTCTCCTTACTCCACGGTTATTTTAACAATGTTATCTGCAACCAGATCTGCTGTTAGAGCCCCACGTAACATTCGTGGTTTGGCCACCTCTGCATTGACCAAGGACTCCCAAGTTAACCAAAACTTGTTGGAATCCCACTCTTTCATCCAATACAAGAAGCAAGTGGAAAACTTGAGAATTGTTAAGGAAAGATTGAACAGACCATTGACCTACGCCGAAAAGTTGTTGTACGGTCACTTGGACGACCCTCACGGACAAGACATCCAAAGAGGTGTTTCTTACTTGAAGTTGAGACCAGACAGAGTTGCTTGTCAAGATGCCACCGCCCAAATGGCCATTTTGCAATTCATGTCTGCTGGCTTGCCACAAGTTGCCACCCCATCCACCGTCCACTGTGACCACTTGATTCAAGCCCAACTCGGTGGTTCCAAGGATTTGGCCAGAGCCATTGACTTGAACAAGGAAGTTTTCGACTTTTTGGCTACCGCCTGTGCCAAGTACAACTTGGGTTTCTGGAAGCCAGGTTCCGGTATCATCCATCAAATCGTCTTGGAAAACTACGCTTTCCCAGGTGCTCTTTTGATTGGTACCGACTCCCACACTCCAAACGCTGGTGGTTTGGGTCAATTGGCTATCGGTGTCGGTGGTGCTGACGCTGTCGATGTCATGGCTGGTTTGCCATGGGAATTGAAGGCTCCAAAGATTATCGGTGTCAAGTTGACCGGTAGAATGTCTGGCTGGACCTCTCCAAAGGATATCATCTTGAAGCTTGCCGGTATCACTACCGTCAAGGGTGGTACCGGTGCCATTGTTGAATACTTTGGTTCTGGTGTTGAAACCTTCTCTTGTACCGGTATGGGTACCATCTGTAACATGGGTGCTGAAATTGGTGCTACCACCTCTGTTTTCCCATTCAACAACTCTATGGTTGAATACTTGAACGCTACCGGCAGATCTCAAATTGCTGAATTTGCCAACGTTTACAAGAAGGACTTCTTGTCTGCCGATGAAGGTGCCGAATACGACCAAGTTATCGAAATTGACTTGAACACCTTGGAACCACACGTTAACGGTCCATTCACCCCAGATTTGGCCACCCCAATCTCCAAGATGAAGGAAACCGCCATTGCCAACGGTTGGCCATTGGAAGTTAAGGTTGGTTTGATTGGTTCTTGTACCAACTCTTCTTACGAAGACATGACCAGAGCCGCTTCCATCATTGAAGACGCCAAGGCCCACGGTCTCAAGTCCAAGTCCATCTACACTGTTTCCCCAGGTTCCGAACAAGTCAGAGCCACCATTGCCAGAGACGGTCAATTGAAGACCTTCGAAGACTTCGGTGGTGTTGTCATGGCTAACGCTTGTGGTCCATGTATCGGTCAATGGGACAGACAAGACATTAAGAAGGGTGACAAGAACACCATTGTCTCCTCTTTCAACAGAAACTTTACCTCCAGAAACGATGGTAACCCAGCTACCCACGCTTTCGTTGCTTCTCCAGAAATGGTTACCGCCTACGCTATTGCCGGTGACTTGGGTTTCAACCCAATCACTGACACCTTGAAGGACTCTAACGGTAAGGAATTCAAGTTGAAGGAACCACAAGGTGTTGGTTTGCCACCAAACGGTTACGATGCTGGTGAAAACACTTACCAAGCTCCTCCAACTGACAGAGCCTCTGTCAATGTTGTCATCAACCCAGACTCTGACAGATTGCAAAAGTTGACTCCATTCAAGCCATGGAACGGTAAGGATGCTGAAGGCTTGCCAATCTTGATCAAGGCTGTTGGTAAGACCACCACTGACCATATTTCTATGGCTGGTCCATGGTTGAAATACCGTGGGCACTTGGCTAACATCTCCAACAACTACATGATTGGTGCCACTAACGCCGAAAACGGTGAAGTTAACAACGTCAAGAACTTGTACACTGGTAAGTACGACGGTGTTCCACAAGTTGCTGCTGAATACAGAGACGCTGGTAAGCCATGGGTTGTCATTGGTGACGAAAACTTCGGTGAAGGTTCTTCCAGAGAACACGCTGCCTTGGAACCAAGATACTTGGGTGGTTTCGCTATCATCACCAAGTCCTTTGCTCGTATCCACGAAACCAACTTGAAGAAGCAAGGTTTGTTGCCATTGAACTTTGTTGACGTTGCTGACTACGACAAGATCCAACCAGAAGACACTGTTGACTTGCTCGGTTTGACCACCTTGGCTCCAGGTAAGAACGTTACCTTGAGAGTTCACCCAGCCGATGGCTCTGAAGCTTTCGACGTTCCATTGTCTCACACCTACAACTCTGAACAAATCGAATGGTTCAAGTACGGTTCTGCTTTGAACAAGATGGCTGCTGCTGGTAACTAAGTGTACAGCTAGTATTTATTGCTGTTTAATATTTACGATACGATTATCATGTTTTAAAAATATATTCATCATGTATCTGGGTATGTTGTAGTGAAGGGTCCTTCGGACTTGCAACCACCGCCTACGGCTCGGCCCCCACAGATCCCCCGACAGGGCACACGCCTTGATTACCGCCGGGTGTACGGACCCCCCCGCCTTGTCCACCGCAGGGTCTACGGCTTGACGACCACAGGGCCTTCCGAAATGAAGGTACAAACAATATTACCGTACAATGCAACGTCCCCGTAGTGAGTTGCAGCCATTGACGTAGTCTTGGACCTGCGGCACGACCCATGATTTGACACCGAGGGGACCAAAATGAAGTGCCATGGCACCACCAAGGCCATCTCATGCATACTTGCGTCAGTCCATGCGGCCCAAGCAAGCAGAGCAAGCCATTGGGGGACACAAGCAAGAATTCCCGTAGATATCGGGCAAGATCTACCGTGTGGAGCCTTTTTGCCAGCGATAGGGCTCACTGTTTATGGTATTTCCCGATTTGGAATTGTAATAGCCAGCTCCAGATCTCCCTTAAAACAAATAAAGTAGCTTCACCAAAACATCCAATGTACCATTCGTTTAGCTCCCCACACAATGGTGGACGAGTGTTCAGTGATATGACCCGATTTGAGCATGACGACGGCGTCAACAGGCCCACAATCCGGTCCCGAAATCCGACGCCCACACACGACGACGACAACATCACAGACGACAAGTCCAGCAAGGTGACGTTCGAGACCATCATCCCAGCACATAGACAGACCGAGAGCCCGTCGTTTTTTGGCAACTCTCCCAGGTCGCCGGCATTTCCAAATAACATTGACGAGCCGCCCAAAAGAGTGCCGTCTCCCGAAGCATTTAAAGTCAAAAAGGTACGAAACATCAAGGATGATCTGCTACCGCCAACACCACCAGTCAAAGATGAGCATCCCATTCCACGCCTGAACACCGTCCCTGGAGCTAGGGCAGATTCAGGCGGCAACCTGAGCATCCCCATTCCCGAGTTTGTGATAGACACACCCACGAGGTTCATGTCGATGCAAACGCAGGCCAACCCCCACCACGGCGCTGCGGCCCAGCCGCCCTTGCCCACCATTCCACAAGAACAGCTATATGATAAAGACGGCAATCCCGTGGTTCTTGCTACCGTAGCGGCCGCCGGGGCCAACGCCGACCCTCGGCTCCAGCAAGCTGGCGTTCCGCCCGTGCCGCCAGCCGCTGCCCCAGGCGCCCCGCTACCCGGCTACACTGGCGGCGTACCTCCAGAAGGGTACCCTCCACGAGTGCCTACTGGTTACCAGTCGGGGTACTTCCGTAGTGGGCCCCAGCCAGTGCCCCAGTCTCGATGGTCCTTCAGAAGGCGCAGGGAGGACGACCTAGGGTCCATGACGCTGGACAGAAAGGAAATGGAGCTCCGTCTTGTCAAGCACATCATGAACACTCCATTGTTCGTTGTCAAAGACGGAGAATTCAAAAGGTACAGGCAGGACATGGAACCTGGCCGCAACGTCATCATCTCTGTCAATCTTTTCATCTACATTTTCGAGATTGTATGCGGCATTACCATGATCACCTTGGCAGCAATCTTGTTGAACAAAGACCACTTCGTTCCTCGAGGCATATACAGATACATTGTTGCAGATTCGGTGATGTCATTGTGTGTGGCACTTTTATTCCTCCTTCGTGTCATCAACTTTGAAAGAAGAAACGGGTCCTTCTATTGTACGGCGGCCGCAATCATGAAAATCGTCCTGTTCATCATGGTCACCTCCACCGTGCTACCCGCAAAGTGTGACGAGAGATACACCTGCCACATGAGAAAGGCCGTGAGTGCATTCACCATCTTCTCCACCTTCTTGTGGGAGGGCGATCTCGTCATGTTCTTGACTACTCTTTACATTTCCAGGTTGAACTTGTTGAACGATATTAATTTTGATTACTCAAACAAGGGAACAAACGCCTTTGGTGAAAAGAGGAACTCCACATCCAAGGCACCCTTTCCTCCTCACAACCCTTACACCGGGGAGGAGTTGAAGGAGTATTATTTAAACGAAAACGGCCAGATGTACGAGATCGACTCTCGAGATCCAAACTTGGATCTACTGGAACAAAACATGATATTGGTTTACACTTTCTAGAGAAAAGTTTACTAAAAATAGTCCTCGGACGAGTGACGGTTTATAGATTTGTACTATGTTGTATTATATGAAGCCAAACAGGCTGGTGCTTTACATGAGGTGTAGGTGGGATACAACGAGGTGCAACAAAACACAACAAGTGCAACAAAACACCGAGGTGCAGGCTTGGAGGCGCCAGGAAACACTACTTAGACTTGGCTAAGACTTCGAGGTGCTAACTTATTATGGAGCTACAAAGAGGTGCAAACAAGACTTGGTTAAGACTTCGAGGCACAAGACAACTACTTAGACGTGGTAAAACTTCATTTCACTATGGACTATCTACAGAAATAATTAGCCAAACAAGGAACCTTCCATTTGCTTGTTGTATCTCAAACCCTTGATTGGGTTGGACTTAATGATGGCCTCGATATCGTCCAAGTCCTTATCAGATAACTCGATGAGACCACCCAAGTTGCTGTCCAATCTCTTAGGGGTGGAACCCGATGGGATCGGAATGATGTTGGGCAAGTTCTTGAGGCCCTTGTAGGAGGCCTTGTTGGCAAAAGCCCTAACCCAAGACAAGGCCAAACACTCCAAAGTCACATTCTTTTCCTTGTGGGCGTAGTCGTATAACTTCTTCACCAAAGCAATGTTGTTGGGGTAGTTTTCCTTGGAGAACTTGTCAAGAATGAGTCTGATGTCACCCTGGGGGATGTCGTCCCTCCAGGTGTCTGCGTGTTCAGCCGTGTAGTCGGTCAAGTATCCTCTGCACAATGGAGAGTAAGCAATGATGGGGGTTCCGTGCTTGGCACACTCCTCAACACACCCATTGGTCAAGATGTCTTGGGTGAACATGGAGAACTCCAACTCGACACAGGAGATGGGGTAGACAGAGAAGGCCTTCTGGATGGACGCTGGGCCCACTTCGGAAATAGAGATCCCATCAACCACTCCTGCCTTGACCTTTTCGGCAATGTGCCCGATGGTCTCTTCATAAGGGTAGTTGGGGTCCACACGCGAAACCTGGTAGATCACCTTGGGTCTCTTTGTTGGGTCCTTGTCAAAGAAGGAAGCAACGTTGTCGATGCTGCGGTGGATGTTCTCCTTGGAGCTGTCGAGCTCCATGGTTCCTGGCTTGTACCCACCTTTGATCGAAACGATCAACTCCTTGTTGAATTCTTCAGTGTTGGAGTCCAAGAATGCCTTGATGTACTTCAAGTTTCTGTTGTCGGGGCCGTAGAACTCGCTCCCGTTGATGTACTTTGTGTGAAACTTGGGGTTGGTGGTGATGAACTTGAGGATTTCAATGGCCTGTGATACAGGCTTTGGCTCAGGCGTCCACGTCAACGACATGGTACCGAATCCGAACTTTTCTTTAATGGGAACACTCATGATTTGTCAAACTGTAGCTGTATGCTGGAGAACAATAAGAACAAACCCCAGAGATTGTCCCCTGATTAAATACTGCAGCGATTTCCCAATTGGGAAACTCGACCGAGTGGGTCTGCCCGCCGAGCTCTGCCCCGACGAGTCCACGGAAATGGCGGTGCTTCTTCACGTCGCCTTTCTAGCAAGGCTGGACCACTAAATCCGACATGGGTCGGCCGAGTGGCGGCAAGCAGTTTGTCAGCACTACCGGACCAACCGTTGGGACCGGAAGGCAGGGGTCGTGACGAGTGCTGCCTGGATCTGATCTCAGTTTTTGTGTTTGTAAACCAACTTTTCGCAGCCACAAGATTGCAGCAATAACTTCTTGGTTGCAAACTACAAAAACAAGCTCCATATGAAGTTGGTCATTCTCGTGTACCCATTGTTGGTGCTTTCGGTGTTTTTGAAGAGCATTCATGAAGCTGACAGCATCAAACGGTTACAAGAAGACCTTAAACCTTATTGGAGACCCACCCCTTTTCCTCCGCAAGAAATCGTCATCCTTCCCAGGAGCTACCTCAACAATGAAGTCTACGAAAGAATTGGGTTACTCAACTACACCAGCACCAGAAAGCTTGAGTTGGGCAACAGCTTGGGACACCACCTCATTACTGTACCCAAAAGGACTAGGAGCATGTTTATTTTTAACGCCGATATCTTGGAAAAGCTCCCGGACGACAAACAGGAAGAGTTGGGAAACTTCGTCAACAGGATTCCTCCATTCCGGATGCCAGACTTTATCAATCTTGTCAACTACCTTTTGATCTTCCCCGCCAACTATTTGCCTAGTTGGAAGGGAGCGGAAGTTCTTCATGCCGACATCCTGGAGTATCCAATCTTTCACGGGCTTGCACGCGACGGACTTCCCGTGTTGGTGTTCATGTTTGACACCGCCGAAACCCCGGAAAAAGTGGCCCTGATATCAAACTTCAGCAACTATATGTCTGTCGGAGCCCCAGATCAAAAGGCGTCGCTGTTTTTTGACATGTTTGCTAGCAACTGGGTAACCAACTCGGGCTACGAGCATTTACTACAGTCAGTCTTCTGCCAAACGTCTTTCACCCAGGGATACTGTTTGAGCATACCGAATTCAGACAGGGTTGAGCTTTTTGATATCAACAGCGGATGGAAGTCGGTCGTGAGCGTGGGATCGTCACTGAGTGACAACAGCACTACTTTGAACAACAGATCAAAAAGAGATCAAACTGAATTATTGTTCAAAAGAGACAACCAGACGCTAAATTTGGAAGACGAGGAGGTAAAGTTCACTGCTCAGGTTATCAGACAGGCGTCTGGTTTTCTTACAGATAGCCTTGATAAAGTTTCTGAGCTCAAACAGGATATGAAGGACTCCACCAAGAACCTTATTTATGAGGTTGACGAGAAGTTGGACGAGAAGCTCAGCAGAGCTCCGGAGGTGGCCATGAAGATTGGCGACCATATCTACAGCCTAAACCTGGAAGGTGATGGCAAAAAGCTGAAGAAACTATTGTCTGCTATTGGACAGAGGTTAGGGTCTGGCCTGGCGGAGGAACCGGCATGTGAGGGCGGCTCTCTGAGTCTTTTGTCTGCCATTGGAGATCGCCTCACCTCTCACTCCGAAGGGGGCCATGCTCTGAGGTTGCTTGCTTCTCTCAGTGGAATATTCAGAGACAACGAGGAGAGTTCGGATGAGGAAGAGGAAGAGGACGCTCCAACTGAAGCCAGCGAATTCGTCAGAGAGGCGGTATCGGTGCCGTTGAGTGTCATTGCAAAGTACGACGAATCGGCCCCTCCAAGATCCAGAAAGTATGCCCAGATTGTTGAAGCCAATATCTCCAGCACAACCAGCCACACTTATGGAAAGCGCTACTCCATATTCTCTACAGACGAAGACTGTGAACAAGTTACGTGGTTCAATATCTTTCATCATTCTATCTTTGGAAAACCTAAATTTTGCACCATGTGAGATTTGCTAAAGCCCGTAAAAGTAATCTATATGTAATTTGAGTAGTTTGGATTCTGCCTGTTGTTGTAACCGTCGTTGTTCTGATGATGATTTTGGAAGTTGAATGCATTTTGAGGGTATCCATGAGGAACTCTGTTCAGGTTGGACAGGAACGCACTAGATCCAGATCCGCTCAGTGCATAGTTGCCGTAGTTGCCCAAGACATTGTTGGGGTTACCCACCAAGGTGGTGGATGGCTGGGTTGGTTCTATCAGCTCCAAGTAGTATGAGTCTCTCTTGCCGTCCTTGGTCAAGGAGTCGCTGGAGTTTGTTGGACCATCGGTAGGTTGAACATACAGGCTGCCGTCAAAGGCAGACTCATCGTCATAGACACCCGACTCCTTTCCGTGTTCATGGCCCTTCATGGCGGTGGCACCCAAAGCCATCAACTCCATCTCGTCGTTGTTAGGCTTGCCGTCAGGACCGCTGTTACCGCTCTTGTCGAAACGGGGCAAGAACGAAACTCTGTCGTCCTTCATTGGTTGGTATCTGGTGTCTGGGTTCTTGTAGACGAGGGCCAAGACACAGGTGACAATGGTAAAGATAAGCAAGAAGAGAGAAAAGACGGCATTCAAAATGAAGTAGACAATGGCCATGATGGAAGCAACAACGTGGGGTTGCTTGAAAACGTAGGAGAAGAACATAAAGAACAAGGCGTTGATGGTGTTGATCACACTGATGGTAATGTTGAAGGCGTTAGTTCTCTTGTCCATGAATGGTCTGATCCAACAAACAGCAATACAGTAGAACAATTCAATGACAAACACAATAACAGACTGAACCTTACCATGAGTTTGCAAAACTGCAACAATCAAGGACTTGAGGAAGACATAGGTCAAACTGATGGAAAGGAAGTAGTAGCGGTCGGCGCTGAATTGCACGTAGATGAAACCAAACTTGTTCAAGAAGGTACCATCACCAAAAAGCAAGTAGGCTGGGTTCTTGAACTGGCGAACCGACTTTCTTCCCATGATGATGACACGAGTGGCTGCTTGGGCCAACAAAGCCAAGGTGACGACAAGCAACACAACGGCAACCAAGGTAGTACCAGTCGAGTCTCTTCTGGTCAACTCCCAAATACAGAGAACACCGATTTGGGGGAAGGCGAGAACACACAATCTGTAGAGGGCCCCCTTGACGATGGTGGACCAGTGTTGTCTGAACTCGTTGAACTTTCCTTCATTCATGATCTTGGATCTAACCAAGATCTCGATGATGGCCTTGAACAAGGAGAGGGCCACCACCATGATGAAGGCGAAGAACAACAAAAAGATGATACCGGTCATGAAGAAACTGGTGATTTCGATACCGGCCAAGTAGGAGACTCTTTGGATACCACGCAAAACCAAGATCTTGGACCCCTTTTCTGCTGTTTTCTCGTTGACCGTGTACAAGGTGCTGTTCAAGGAGTCGGAGTAGCCGAAGTTATCCGAGTCCAAGGTGACGCTTCTTCTTTCAAAGGTGGTCAAGTGGTTGTTCCTCTTTTGCTTGACAAAGAGGTTGGCGATGGCTTCTGCGTTTCTCATCAAGTTTCTCTTTTGCACAGAGATGGAGATATAGGCGGCGCCCAAAATGTCGGTGGGGGACTTGCCGCCGGTCGATTGCATGTACCAGTTTGCGATCCGCTGGACAAAGCCAACACGGACGATACCCAAGGACCAGACAAAGTTCTGTGCCCATGCGGCAGCAATGGGCGGGATGAAGGCGACGGCCATCATGGCGGTGATGGCAAGCGACTGGAAGTAGATAAACAAGGACATGGAGTTGGAGGCAATGTGGGCAGCGGTGGTGGAGTGGCCAATGACGGACACCACACCGGAGGTGATAACACCCAAGCCGGAGATGGCGGCGATGGGCCACGAGGCGTACTTGGTCTTGACCGTCTTGCCGTTGTCTAAAATGGCCTCGACACAGGCCAAGGGCACCGACGTGTTTGTGTCGTACAACACCACCCTGACCCTGGCGTCCAAGTCGGGGATCGTGTAGGCAATCCCAGGGATCTGCTTGGTGATGTCTCGACTCAAGTTGTAGTTGGACTGCAACTCCATGTGCCCGTTGGTGAAGGGACAGATCCCCCCGCCAAAGTTGAGCGAACAGAAGGTGACGTTTCTCTGCAAAACATTCAACCCGTACGCAATCACCTGGATCTCGGCTCCCACATACGCGTTGATGTTGGAAATGGCAGCCACGTCAAACACAACCGTCCCGTTGTCTGGAAAGAACTCAACATCAAAATACGACGCAGTGAAAAGCGAGTTGTCCATACACGTCAACAACGACGACGACCGGATCATCTTCGCACAGCTCACCACCTGCACTAACAAAGCCAACACAAATAACCGAACGTTCATACTTGTAATCTATCTATTGGCTATTTGGAAAGATGCTTGATGAACTTTTTTTTTATAAAAATAGCCTGGGAGGGGGTATGCTTTAAAAGCAATGGCTGGTGGTCGCACGCCGTGTGCAGGACGTCTATTTTCGTTTTCCCTGAACTTCCCAAGATAACGAGCCACGTGACGTCTTCCTTTCTACGGCCAGTGGCTGTCGAGGGTGACGGGGGGCCCGGGGGGAGTGGGGGCTGTTGTGGGTGGTTCTTTTTGCATATGGACTAGTTGCTGGTGGCAGGTAGAGGTGTGCTGGTGGTCGCTGTGGAGAGGAGATGGGACAAGTGGCTTGCACTCACACACGTATTTTTAGTAACGGCCCCGTTAGGAGCAATGCATGATCTGGAAGAAGGCGAAGTTGAAGCGATCGGCCGGCGTACCAAGAAAGTTTGGAGGAGGTGAGGAGGAGGCGGTGAGGAGGAGACTGTGAGGAACTGCTTAGCGGTGGCAGGAGAAAGGGCGTGTTGTGGGCTGCCTGATGGTGGGTTCTGCTGTGCTGTGGCGGCGACCGCTCTGGTGCTGCAACCGATGATGTCATAGCCGTGCCGCAACGGTGGACTGGCTACCTGAAACACATTTCTACATGGAAGCCGCAAGTTGGTTTCCCACGCATCTGATAGCGATCCTGGTGGTCTGGCGGCGGATTCTGGTGCTGCCAGAGCCCCCAGATGAAATTCCGCCGCTGGATTGGGATTTCCATGCGTCCTGGTAACGCATAACCGTCTCCTCTTGTCATGTACGGTTGGGCATCATCGAAGACACATCAGCTGAGTGCTACACACACCTCTTGATCCTGGCCAAGGGAGGGTCGGCTACGTGGACCAACCCGTGTCTCTTCCCGATGTCCGCAAAATAGCCGGCCATCTGTCAACAATGCCTGCTGTGTGGAATGTGCATCTTCCCCACAACGAAGTTTGCACAACCTTAATTCCTAACGCCCAGCAGGGTTCGGGTGTTTTGTGGTCACCGGCACCGAAGTTTGCCAAGCAGGTTGGCAGACACGACAAAGGTGAAGGCTAGCATGTTGTAGGAGGCTGTTCAGCACAGAATAACGGTGAAAACGTCGAAATCGCCACGAGATCGGTGAAGACGGAGACGGCAGCACACGACAACGGTGAAGTCGTCTACAATTGTAAGAACGTAGCTCATCGCAACTCTCCGTATCCTGACACCTTTGCTACTCCCCTCAACACGTCACCAGATGAAGTACTCGTCCTACACGTTTGACCTCGTTACTACGCTTTTTATCGCTAAGTCTTCAACTTGTCACTTTACCGATTGTATTCGTTTACACAGAACTCAAGTAATAACCTGGAAATGTTCGGAACACCTCAACCTTCAACATAAACCTTGTAGGAATAACTGGCCCACCTAGTATGGAATACCATTGTTAACCTTTGGAACTCATCGTATCCCTGGTGTAGAAACTCTCCATTAGCTGCCCACCTAGTATGGAATACCATTGGTCAATCTTTGGAACTCATCGTATCCCTTGGTGTAGAAACTCTCCATCAGCTTGCCCACCAAGCCTCTCATGTACAAACTGGCCTCTCTCTCCAGCTTACCAGGTACAAATCTCTGTCTCAACTTCTTGATGGTGTTTTCCTTGAAACATGGCAACCCACTCTCCAACATTGGGTTGACACATCTCACGATAGTCTCCATATGAGGACGGCAGGCCAAGTAACCCTTGATACACAACTCCTCAAACCACTTGAAGGCCTGTGTGTTGTGGTTGCCTCCCAAAACCATCACCATCTCGTGGGTCAACTTGAATGGCGCAGCTTCGAATCTCACTCCACCAGGAACAATGTCGAAACAGAAACCGAAATCAATGTGCAAAATGTGTCCTTGGTCGTCGTACATAATGTTACCATTGTGTCTGTCCTTGAACTGCAAGAGATACGAGATAATGGAGTAGGCAGCCAACGACTTGATGAAGTTGTTACGTGCCTCCTGGAACTCGATCGACGTCTCAGGCCCAAACTTGGTGACAAAGTACTCGTAAAGCCCGTTCACAGCCTCTCTCCCCAACATGTCTCTACTGATGGAGTTGGGCAACACGTCAATGACACCACACCCAGGAGCTGTGGCAGTCACACGGTAAGGGTAAACAAACAAGTCCAACCCTGCGTTCTTCCAGATGGTACGGAACACAGAAATCAACTGCAACGCCAAGACATCTTGTCTACAGTCGTCACCAACCTTGAAAATAGCACTTTGCCACTTCTCAATAGGAACAATGATTTCGCGTCCTTCGTTATCCACATCCTCAACCTCCTTTCTAATCTTGAAAGTAGCCAAAAATGGAGCCTTGGCATGTGACTGCAATGGCTTACCCGACTTTCTGTTAATGTCAATCACAGTACCATCGGGGTTACTTGGCAAGTAGACGCCCTCTTCAACTTGGATCTTGTACATTTCCTCGTCAATCTTGACCTTCTTCTCGGCCTTGGACTTCTTGATGTAAGGCTTAAGCTTACCTGAAATCGACGTAACCTCGTTGAAGAACCCAAATTCCTTGTCGTAGAATCTAAGATCCTTAGGAGAGAAGGATTCCTTCATGCGAACCTGGATCTTGTCCAAGATTGGCTTGATGGAGTCGGGTTCCGTAGAGTCTTCGTCCTTGTACGAGTTGGCCAACATGTTCCAAATGATTTGATGGGCAAACAATTGGGAAACCTTGGCCGTCTCAACAATAAACAACTCAACATAACCCTTGACGTCAAATCTCAAACTTTGCACAATCTGTGGAACGTAGAAGAACGTGAGGTTCACATCATGGTGTTCCAAAGAACGCATAGTGTATTGCAAAATGTATGGGTGGTGGCCAAATGGAGGCAAGAAAAGGGTGATGGCATCAACGGGCGACAATGGCTCCCAGAAGATCAAATGATGCGTTGGCATGTTAGCACCCTCATTGATACCAATGAAGAATTGCACAGCGTCTGGGTAGAACATGGCTGGAACAGGGTTCTTGGTGATCAAGGCTTGCAACATTTCATCCAAGTTCTTCACCTTGTATCTCAAAGCCAAGTTAACAGCAAGAATAGGGTTGATTTGATAAGCTCTTGAGATGTGCGATCCAGAGATCAGTTGAGTGATGAAGGTTCCCCTAGTGTCATTTGGATTCAATGGGTTCAACCAAACAGAAATCTTGGAGATTTCATCGTCAAGGAAGAACAATAAGAGTGTCTTCTTGCTCTCAAGCACTTCCAACTTGTATGTAGAAGTGTGGGCAACCAATCTTGCAACCTCCTTGAGCAAACCGTAGTCGGCCTTGATCTTCAACAAGTTACCACCAAATGGATAGTTAGCTCTCTTTCTGAACCAACTCAAGGATCCATCAAAGATAAGCTCTGTCAACGATACAACGTTTCTCAGACCCAACTTGGTGTGGTAGTTCAAAACGTCAAATGCAAATCTGATCAACTCAAATCTGACAAGACGAGCAAAAGGATGGACACTTGCAGTTGGCAAGTGCTTCAACCCAACCTCAATGAACTTGGTGTACAACTTGAGAAGGTGGTCCGATTGGTTCATGGTGGCTTCAAACGAGGAAGCAAACAAACGAATCAACTTCAAGTGGGGTTCCAAAGAGTGGGCAGCCAATTCTGCACGCTTGTGCAACTGCTTGGCATCAGTAGGAGCATATTCCATGGTAGTATAAGCCAGCTCTAGCAAATCGAAATGGGTGCTGAACAAACCAAGTCCTTTCTGCACTGTAATTTCCCAGTTTCTAGCCAATTCAGAAGTGAGAAGCATGCTCAAGTTTGGTCTTTCTTTCATAACTGCATACCAAATACCAATAGACAATTCAATGCTGTCAGCATCAAACAAAACAAATGGCAAGTCAACCAAGTAACGAGTCAATTCAGCGCTGTTTGATTCCTCAACCAAGATCAATCCAGCAACGTCTCTCAAAAGCTGCAACACTTCGTCTTGAGAACTCTTTCCTCCCTTGACCTTCTCAAAGTCATGTCTGATCTTGTCGAGTGCTGAGTTAGAAGTGGGGATCTTGTGCATCAACTCCCTAACAAAGTTAGATCTCCAACTCAATTGAGCAACAGTCTGTGGAAGTGTGTTGATATCACCAATTGGATGTCTCAGAATAGAGGACAACTCACGGTCGTTGGCCAAAATAGATCCAGCCATCTCCAAAGCAAAGGAGACACCATAGTGAACACTGGTTCTAGGGTTGTAAGATTCGGAAACATACAGTTGAATCAACAGCTTGGCATCATGTCCACACTTGAGAACAATCAACTTAACCCACTGGGTGGCCTTTTCACGGAACCTAGAAAAGGTCTCAGTTCTCCAATGGTTGGAGTCTGGAATCAATAAGTGGATACCCAGCTTTGCAGCACGGTAGGAGGTTGTTGGGTTGTACAAATGCTTGTCAGCATCAACCACCAGCTCAAAAAGAAGTCCCAAGATGTCGAACAAAGCATACAAAGAACGTTGGTGACACAAGGACAGAGGAACCTTGGTAATCAATACGTCACAACATTGCAAGGCTGCATCTTGCAATTCTTCCAATCTGTGACAAGAAAGGCTCAACATATTGGTCAATTGCTGAGCAATGTTATCAGACGAGAATTGCCTGTTTGCACCACAAGCAACCAAAGTCACGAAATCACGAACGATTCTTGTCAGAATCGAAGCAACGTTCTTGTCAACACCACTAGTCATAACCAGAGGGTCCGACAAGTAGTTGAGAACAGTCGAACAGTCACCAGTCTTGACACGCAACAGTTCAACGTAAACAGTCGAAGACAAAAACATCAACTTTGGATAAGAAAGTGAACGGTGAACCTCAAAAATATCGCCAAGAACGTGACGTTGGTCTTTCACAGTGTGGTTGGAAGAACCACGACGGAGAATGGTGTTCAATTCCAACGAGGTCTCAGTACGTTCCCACAGTAATTCGGAAGCCAAAGGAGGTGTGTTGTAAGCAATACGCTCCAACTCATGAATGTAGTTCTTCGTGTTGGTCGAGTTCATCAGGAAACCATGAACGGCCAAGTTAAACCAGAAGTTACGGAACAACTTGATAGTTTCGTGGTCAGTCACTTCCAAACGAGTATCATTGCTATGGACATCAGGCAACAAAGCAGCCAATGGTTTAAGGTAGATACAAATCTGAGAGCTGACACCGGTGATTTCGGTGTGAGAACGGTGATGGTCCAAGTTAGACACTTCACCCTTGTTAATCACAGATTGCAACATTTCATGAAGATAAACCTTGAACAAAATGTGATCAGCAGGAATCTTCTTGGAAAGATCGACTCTAGCCCAAATAAGATTGTCCAACATGTCGGTATTGGAAACTTCCAATGCGTCCAACAGAAGCTTGTTCAACAACTTGATCAAGATGATGAATTCACGTTCTGGCAAATAAGGAGCACAACTAACAAGACCTCTCAAGAGAATACCACCAATGGCAGAATCCAACTTTGCAGTCTTTTGACTCAACAAGGTCACTGCCAAATTGGTCACAGTCTCGTCATCGCAGGCCTTGGAAATCTCCACAATAGCGGTGGTTGCGTTTTCACAGACACGAGTGTAGTCATTGTCCGACAAAGAAGTAAAGGAGGTGGAGGCGTAGTCAACACCCAGGGTGTCAGGTCTTGAGGAGATACTGACACTTCTGCGGTAACTGGTCTTTACCTCAGAATTGGCAACAAAGAGAAGGTTTGTCAATGCGTAGATGGTGGTCACTATCGCATCTTGACTCAAAACCTTGGAGGCCAAACCAACGGCCTTTGAAGCCTTCAAACAGTACTCATGACTGAACTTTGGATCAGCAACCAAGTTGGCAAAACAACGAGTAAGAGAAGCACCAACGTTCTCATCCTTGAAAACCAAGAGAGAGCCAAGCTGGATGGCACTCAAACCTAAATCTGGGTCCAACATAACTTCCTTGATTTCAAGACAGTTCTTAAAAAGTCTTCTTGCAGTCTTGACGTCAATGTGGTCGGTCAACAACCCACATGCAAGAACTTGAAGGTTGAAGGACTTGGAAAGGTAGCCCAATCTCAATCTGTTAAAAGTGGAGTAGACAATGTACGATTCACCACGGTCCAAGAACTCCATTTTTTGGATAGCAATGTTGGACAAGGTCCCGAGAACACTCCCATCCAAATCAATGAGCAACTTCTTCAAAACGTCTCTGGACTCTTCCCTGGAGACAGAGGTCAAGATGCTGCCCAAAAGAGACTCTTCACATCCAACAACAGATTTCAAAATAGAAACCATTAAAAAGCTCAATCTCTCCAAGTAAAGGACAGGAGCAAAGTCAATGACGTAGTCTCTGTCGAGGAGATTGGCGTATTCCCCGGATTCTTCGGAGTAGACAGCGTTCAGGTAAATTTCAATGTCGTTCAAGAATTCAAAGTTATCAATGCAGGTGTCCAAAGTAAGGAACACCTTGAAGGCACGGGCAGAGTGGGTCAAGATGGCCGACTTTCCAATCAAACCTTGGATGAACCCAAGGAGGGTGAAGTAGTGGGACAACTCGTATGCCTCCATGGCAAAAAAGGTCTCGTTGAACTCGTGGAAGATGTCCAAAACGAGGTCCATGTACTCATGGTTAAACTTGAGAGCCAAGTCTCCAAGGGCAGACGTCAAGGCATTGGCCAAATGGGCCCAAGGGGACCTGTTGTGCAGCCTTGCAATCACTTGTTGCAGAAACTTCTGCTTGGGCAACTCCAAGAGATACACACGGAACTTCTTGATAAGGACCTCTGCATACTGAGGATAGTTAAAACTGCCATTGGCGGATTCACAGAGTGCCAATAGAGTTTCGTACTCACGGGGCGAGATTGCCACCTTGGTGAGGCGATCGTTCACCACGTCAATGTCCGGGGTGCTATCGACCAACCGGTTAAAATCGTTCGTTTTGGAGTGTTGGACTCCATGCTCAACACTGAGTGCAGCCAACTTCTTGAGAGCCTCTGCTCTCACAGTACCCCTGGGGATTCCGTAGTAGTCCATATTGCTGGTTGATTTTGATTTCCTCTTTCTAAATGTGCGACAAATTTCCACTTTGGGCCGCACGTGAAGTTGCCGAGCAGAGGGTCTACCAAGTTACCAGAGAGTCTAGAAGGGATGTGAAACAGGGTGTGGGTGAACCTTTGCGGGCAGCCGTAGTAAGCAGTAACTATTTGCGAGAAGAGTTGGTGTACCGCATTGTTTGCCTTTTGGCTTTTTGTTGACTTGTTTGGAGTATACTTGATGTGGAAGTGGACGAGGCAGTCTTGGGAAGTGTAAGATGCAGAAGAGCTACAAGAGTGTCAAAATGAAGGGCAATTAAGAAGGTAGACGTCTAAGAGGATATAAGTAATGTCGGGGCCTATGTTTTAGTTGTGTGGCGAGCTTTTGAAGCAGCTTCTTGAGTGGCTGCAAAAGCGTGGATCTCTGCATGTCACCTCGAATTGACTGCAACGCCAATCAATATGACCATTTCTCAAGCTTACAATCCACAAACACTACAGATATTACAACTTGCATGTTTCCACAACTGGCGTTGGCTGCTTCAACGCACCCGTCGTAAGTGGAGTACGCCCAACTTCACAACAAGGGCAACAACACGAATACACCCAGAAGTAACCTCAACATCAGGCAACTAGAGAAAAGAAACGCAACACGGATATAGATGAAGGACGTGATATCTGACAATAATGAAGACACAAAGCATCGCCAATATCCGTTATTTTGAGTTGCATGTCGTTTCCCTTCAAGTGACATCACTGGGCCTGATCTTGAAGTCTTTTTGAGCGATGAATCTCATTGAATATTTCTGGGCTTATATCTCCCACACGCCAGGCACTGGATGGACGGATTTGCAACCAAACCACAAAACAAACGACCGCCAATGGCACAACAACTCACATGTCGTTGTACTTCTATTTTTCGCCAAAAAGGTTTCGTTCTTTTCTGAGGAATTAGGGTGGTTTTCTTGACAAAGCTTTGCAATGGGAGATTTGACCTGCAATATTTGGTAACTCACTTTAGGATATCTAGCCTCGGGTCACTGGAACTACCGTTCATAGCAATCCAGTTGCCGTTGCGAACGTGCTGGTCCAATTCTTTCGGGCGGTGCTGCCCAAAAAGGACGCCTGACATGAAAACACGCACAACGAGCTAACAAACTGCCAAAGAAGTGCCAAAGATCGTGTCATAAGTAACTCGCTGAGCGTCAGGCAATAAATATCAAGCGAGAGGCGAAAGTAGCTATGTGTCAAATGGAGACACACACAACGCCGTCTCTGGAGGGCAAAAGTGGCACCAAAGTTCCATAAGCGACCGCAAATACCTTATTTTGTGAAGCTTACAAACACGGTCTTATCACGGGCTTGAGTTGTACAGACACCGTTCGGTCAACCGCTCTACCTGCAGCCGCTTTGCGGCGTATGGATCTGCAGCCGAATGCTCAACATCTTAGCAAGCACAAGCTTGCTCTGCAACTCGCTCTCGTTTGCTCGGATTCACAAATGTACTTGTGCACAGTTTCACAAAGGCCACCCACTATTAGTTGACACCCAACATGGATATCACCAGACATCCACGGGCGGTCAATGGGCAAGCAAAACGTGTGCCTTCATGGTGCTTGTCGCTGCGGGTGTGGCCAGGACCTCTGTGGGTGTGGCCCCACTCAAGCAGTGTTGACACTTTTAGACGTCAAGGCCCACCCAGCCGGACATTAACCATATTGCACTTTTATCGCCGTGGCACCAAGCAGTATTGCACATTTATCGCCGTGGCACCAAGCAGCCGGAGATTACCAACTGCATGGAAAGCATGGCATACGATGGGCATGTTGAAAGACTCTTCAAAACAAGAATCCGTATATTGGTTCTAGAGCCCAGCAGATGGCACCACCTCTTATCACAGGATATCTGAGCCCCTGCCTGCCATGACACCAATGACACCAATGACATCAATAGGTATCAGTAGCCCAGCCTATATCTCTATTGTTCTGCTCACCCTGGCATCTCGTAAGATATGCACACTCCAGCCACTCATAATATTGCACCTCCAACCCCCGGTTAATTATGCGTCTTCCTGAAGGTTTGTCTTAACCTTAATAAGAAAAAGCAATGGCCTAGTCCAGCAGCACCAGCAGCGTGAAACCATGTGAAAATAACTTCATATTGGGGAGATGCTAATTTTTAGCTGATTTGTATAAATTAGGAATGTGGGGCATATGGAGCCAAAGCGCAGGGCCCATCGCACAGAACAATAGATGATTGTTGGGTTGTCAAGAGATTAGTTGAGTTTTAGTAGATTTCAACAGGTCGGCGGGGAGTCGGCGTGGGACGAGGCATGGCGGTCCAGGTGCCGGCGTCAACCTGGGGACCCTTGCAACAAGGACAAGATTAGGAAAGATACGAAACCTTGCCGTAATAAGCTTTATCTGGAGCACACCATGGGTGCTTTTTCTGGCAAACCTTGACTGACACCATTCTAGCGAATTTAATTGATATCTAGAACAATAGGGCCAACACAAGTCAGGAGCCCGGTGGCATCCCAAACAGTTTAGGTATGTGTGCAGCAACGAGACACAACGCACAAGTTCTTAAATTAGGGAATGCTTGTGGATCAAGACTTCGATACGGTGGGAGCGAGACACGCACGGTACGCAATGTGCTGTGGTGTATGATTCAAAGTGCCATCTTGAATGGAAATGCTGGCAACGCAAGCTGGCACGCTTATCGTGTTTTATTTTCTTTCCCACCTCTGTTATGCCTCCCCACATATCACACCAGTTGGCGTTTCAATTAAGCATTTGAGTTATTTTCTTGTGTCTCCAAAGATACGAGCGTGGTGCCCCTTTTGGGATTCTAACGTTGGGGTCATTGGGCAGCCTCTTTTGCCAGAGCACCTGTATACGCTTCCCTGTTGCTCTCTCTCCACTCGCCTTCTTTTTTTTGGCACGCTTCCATCATGGAAGCTGAGGGTGCAAGGGTGAGTTGGTTAAGGGCCTCCGCAGAACATACCGGCCACCGAGACGGGCACTTTTCAGTAGACCCTGTATTATCCACCAAGACAATACCTACCGACGAGGCTTGGAACTCCAACAAATGGAGAAACGGAGGGGTTCCGTGTGTGTTAGGTGCTCCAGTCTTGCAGCATGATGGTACGTCCGCGGTCACGTGCGCCCTTTGTCCTGATGGTTCCAAGCACCAGTCTGGGCCCCCAGAATGCCTTGCTGATACGGAAACGTCTGAGGGGTGGCGGGGTCCTGGCAAAGAGCACTTTGGAGTCAGGCCGTCTCCTGTGTGTGTGTTTCAAACGTCTTGCCACGATATTTTTTAAATCCTTTAGTAGAGTTTAAATGATCAAGTCACGGTGGAAAGCAGGGACCCACTCTTTTCTGGCAAAGCATAATTACCAAGACATTGTTTAATAGAGAAAGCAGTGGATGCGTCAAGGCTGCGGCCTGAGTTTGTTGCGCAAGACAACGAGTAGCCGTCGGTGCCTGCTCTGGGACCGCCAAGCTTCCCTGTTTCCAGGGGAAAGCCGTACCTCTGTCCCTTGGCCCTGTCCTGCAACAGTCATGACGAGCACCAGGCCCCGAAATGCCCACCACCCACCGGCTTGCCACACATTGCCTTTGTCAATGCGGCCCCCTTGTGGATCCCTTGTAGCTGCCATGGCCCGTCGGTAACGCCCATGCCCACCGTCCACTGGAATTCGCCCTGGCACCACCCTCAACAGCACGTACCCCTTTCCAATCCCTTACTATCCTAACAATTGTACCTCTCATTGTTCCCTTGTTTGCAAAAGACAGCAACTCCACTACTCTTATCGACCCACCTTATCTCTGCACTTTTGGCAGCCAACTCTTTTTTTGTTTGGCTGAGGCAAATTTGTGGAGCGTGCAGTGAAAAAGTCGAAAAATCAACCCTTCCCCTAATGGGAAACTTTATCATCTGCCTAGCCCACTTCTGTGAGCTCCATGGGCCTACGACCATTATCTGCACGCAGGTGGCCCCTGCGGCAGACTACAAGAAGCACTCACTCCAGTCCAACTCGTTCAAGGTGGCCAATTGCGCCCTGTGCAAGCTTCTTCTCCCCAAGGAAGAGGCGGTCAACATCACCACCAAAAACTCGTCCCAGGTGTTCATATCGACCAACTACCCCGCCAACCCCAAGCGCTACAGCGCCCTCACCAAGTTGGTGATGAAGTCCTTGTCGGTGGAGGCCACGTCGGACGTGACCAAGCCCATGTTCTACGGCGACGCTACAAACGGGTACTGTATCACCAAGATCTTCAACGTCAAGGACATGAACGCCCGTGGGTCCGAAAGAAAGTACAGTTTGATTGTCATTAGCGACAACGAGTCGCAATTGCTCCAGAACTGGGACATTATCTCAATATATTACAGCGAGTTCATCCTGTTGATCCAGAAGCTGGTGGACAATGCGCTGCGAGCCGCTCGCAGGCCCAGCAGCAGCAGCAGCATCAACACCTCCTCCAGCAGTGTCCTAGACAACGAGAGGTACTTGCGACGCTCCCACATCAAGCCCAAGCTGTTGGTCGAGTTGACCAACGACCCCCAGTTGTTCCTCAAGTTCCACTTGTGGGGTATCGAGGTCTTGCGGGATATCCTCAAATAATTGTATTTTACCTTTTTGAAACATACCAGCAGATGCAAGATAGGAGTCTCCCGTCCAAGCGCATAGACAGCTGCTATCCGCCTCACCCAACGCATCGGATAAGCTAATGTCGGACTTTAACGTGGTCATTCTCCGGATATTAATTAGCGGGCCCGTGTTTCAGATACCCTCCGGAGCTCGTCTGCCCTCCGAATGTACCACGAGTCGACCCTACAGCTGGGGAGCTCCTCACTCCAGCCCCACTGGCGGTGTGCAACCTGTTTTCTGTGCTGTGCGGTGATGTGTCTGACCTGTTGGGCCTCTGCCAAAGTGGCCTCGTGCGTGCACTCTGCCCCAGTCTCGTCGCCACGGCAAATGTCCTTGGGCACCCACAAATCAAGAACCGGCCGGAACCGGTGGCCCGCGTGCTCTCGACTGAACAAGCCGTGCGAGTACTCCCGTCGAAGGAGCTCGGCGTATTTGTTGGGAACCAACGCTGGAACGCCCTCGAACATTGTCTTTTTGAGCGGGTGCAACTCGTCCAACGTAAAAAAATGGTAGTTTTTGCAGTGGAAGATCTCCTCCAGCTCAAACAAGTGCTGCCTGGTGGCAGAAAGCTGGTTCTTGTACTCTTTCAACCCCACCGTGTTGAACTCCACCTTGGCCTTGTACTCGGGGTCGAGGAGCTGGTTGAACTCCAATTTGCGGCCCCACGTCAAGCGTGATACGTTCTGTGTGCCCGTGAAGTACAAGCCGGTGATGTCAACGTAAAAGCCTGTGTGTATGTCAATAAACCTGGCGTCAATGAAGTTGGGCGTGGGCAACTTTTCGTTAAAAAAGGTGGGCCCCACGTCCACGAGAAACGGCCACGCTCCGTCGTCGCCATAGTCAACCACCAAACTTTGATTGTAATTGCGAGCTAGATGCACCAAGTCTGTCATGGTGATCTGCACGTCCAAGTCGGAGTCCCACGGCATGCTCATTCCGTTCCAGTGCCAGCCAAGAAGCGACCCGTGCGCGAGCCACGTCGTGAGCCCAGCAGCATTGGCAAACCGGAGCCACCCTCTGGCTATCCGGTGAAGGATGGCGTTGCGTTCATAGTTGGAGTGGTCCAACTTGCGGAAAAACCGCCAGTCCATATGCCCTCCGCCAGGTCTCTTCAGAATCGCTTCGTGAAAGTGCTTGGGGTGGGTGCCGTTAAGTCCAACCTGCTCTGCAAGGTTGTCCCTGAGTGCTTTGCTCAACTCATGAGGATCCTCGTCCAACTGGTGTATCAAGTCGTTGACGTCAATACGGAAATCCTCTTTGGTGAGTGTGTAGTCCTTGTCGCTGGACGAGATGAAGCGGAAAGTCTCACGTACACCAACATTTTCGTCCAGCACGCTGTCACCCAAAGTAGAAATCTGCTCAGAAATTAGACTCTTCAAGGTTTCAAGGCTAATCTTTTCCTCATTTTCGGAACGTAATGCCCTGTACAGCGATTGCAAGCCCTGGAAATCTTGCTCGGATTTGGTAGTCGGGAGTATCAACGAAACGTTCATTCCCGTCAACACCATGCGTTTAGGGATCGGTGCCCGATTGAGCAAGTAGTTGGCCCCTATTGCAGGTCGTATCTCCTCATCTATAGCAATGTCTGCAGGACCTGCTACTGCCTCCTCGTCACAGTTGAGGGAAATGTTATACGATTCTGCCACCTGGCGACAATCGGTGTGCTGATTAGGTCGCCAACTCGACCACGAGAACGGGAACTCGAGCGTAGGGTCCAAGTGTCCGGTGGATTGAATCGACTCATGGACAAAGCTAAGAAGAAGTGCCGGCATGAGCCGTGGATCTTGGTCCACGCTGAGGTTGCCGCTGGGGATGCTGGTGAGCTCGAGGTCCGGCTCGCTTGCTAACGTCCGGAGCTGGTAGTAGTTGCTAGCGTCAAGTGCAGAAATTTGTGGGGTATCATGGGTGTGGAATGATTGGAAGAGGTATGCAATAACAATGATCCCTACACCAACTATGGTGGATACAAGAGGAACCAGAAGCTTGCTTGGCTTCTTTGCAACCATAAGATACTTTTTTGATTTGGAACGCGCGAGACACGACATGAGACCCTTACGTTTGGCGAGATGGTTTGATTCACCAACCACTTTACAACACTACATCGCCAAGGGTTAGATCAGAAGGTTTTAAGAGTCTTGGGGTCCATGTAGGGTCTTTTTTGGGAGAGAAATACCTCCTCTGGGGGCACTAATGTGGATGTGGTTGTTCAGCAGCTTGGTGGTTAGCTTGTAGTGGCACTGCAAAAATCCAGAGAAAATAGCCAATAAGAACGGCTTATGGAGTATCCCACCCACTTCCAAGCCCTTATATATCCCACTCGTCAACCCATTGACCCTTGAAACCTGCTCTACGAACGTCTAGCCCACTTGGATTGCCTTTTAGCTTCGCTGTTGCAGCAGAAAATAGACTACAGACTACAATAGTGTCAATCATCCGTTTATTTGTAAATCCTAATCAACAGGACGAACAGAGGTGTAAATATCATCTTCTTGGTGACACCAGCAGCCTGCCGGAGGCTGGGTGGTGTAGGCTGGAGGAGGCCCCGAAATTGTGAGAGCCAACTCATAGTCAATTGGGGAAACCAACTCCAACTTGTCAGCACCGTCATCGGGAGGAGGAATATCGTAGTCCAACGGTGAAACCACGTTCAGCGGCGAGCCATTCTCTAAATCAGGGTCCCCCTTTTCTCCTTTCTTGGCTTTCTTTGCAACATATAACGCTAAGCAAAACATGACGACGCCAACGGGAACCACTGTAAAAACTATGACAATAACCTTTACACTTTGCGAGTCGTTGAAATATCTTGTCATGCCCTAGCAGAGAGCCATGGGAGGCTGAACCGGCGAGTTTATATAAAGGCACCTGGTGGGAGTGGACCCTGTGGAGCCCAATGGAAAATCATAAATCCGTTATCTTGGTTTCACCCACTTCCAGGCTAAGAGTCATGGCTTTCCTATTTTTGGGGATTCCACCATAGCCCTAGCTCCAAAATGCCATACTGATCCCTTCCTGGACACTTTGCAGTTCCACGGCACACTGTCGTGCATTAAAGTTTAACGGTTGTTTGAGTTCTGGAAGGTTGCCAATTACAGAAACGGTCACAACATGGTTGGAAACGGTTCCAGGGGTTCTTCTGGAAGCCTTAGAACACGCCACTGGTGCCCGACAATACCTCGTACTTGCAAAATACGAACTCCGTCACCTACATATACGCCTTGAACCCACTTTCCGGGCACCTTGTGGTGGTGCTTGCGTGTAATTAATGTACCCCGTACTAATTGCTTACGAGACAAAAGGGCTTTGGTGTATACCAAAAGCTTAAAATCTTAAAGAGGATTACTTCTAGAAAAGGAAGTGCATATGATTCCCCCCACCAATACGAAGCAACCCACACGGCAAATGAGATTGAACCTTATCTCTCGCAAGGTTAAGTTTAATCTCTGCAAACTCAGGGTGCACTGGTACGTACTCAGGGGAATTTGTCTTGGAATGTATGGTGCAGAAAGCCCCGTCACTGACGACCTCAGGCTGTGTGGACGTTCCATGTCGTTCGATAGGAGGCATTAAGTGGTCCTTCCCACCGTGTGGAGGCGATTGTGAGCATGGAATCAGCAGTGTACCCCGGTTGCAACCGCTCTTGTGCCAGCACTTGCGAAGCACGGCGTCTGCACAGAATCACAAACAAGCTATAACCATATCTCAATTAAGACTAGCAGGGTGGTCCGTTAGCAAAGGTTTTCGGCCCAATTGCCTCTTGGTATCCACACACACCTTGGCTTCTGTGTGGCTGCTGCTTTGGTTGTTCCAAAGTCCGGCCAGCGAGCTGTCAACTCGCTGTGGCTTCTGGAACGGGTTATGATATCAGAATGCAAGATCTCTCAGGTTACTCACACTGGAGTGCCAAGAACGTTGATGCGGCCACGCCGTTGACGTGTGGCACAGTGCCAGTAGTTCCAGTTGAACCATGTGCTGTTGGTTGTGGTCTGGGACATCAAGTTTGCTTCACTGTGTCTGTACAGATTTTCCTGGGGGCAGACCAGCGTACGGCTGAGTTAGCACTATCAGATGAAGTGCTAGGTTGGACCAATTACAAGCACGGCGTGCCACAGAGGTTGGCGTGCCCACACAGTTCCACTGGGTCAACCTTACGGCACTGCTTGGGCCAGCCTCTGACCAAGAGGTGCCACTTTGTGCAACCTGTGCACTAGCCGTGCCAAACACACCAAAGCCCATCAAAGCAGCAGCCCTATGAGGTGAGTAAGAAAGATGTGGGCATGCTGGTGCTGCTACTGTTGGCGCTGTTAAACCAGCCACTCTTCCGTCCACATGCTGGTGCTGCTGGTACGGCAGCTTACCAACGCATCCCAAGCACAAGCTCACAAACAGTAACATCGGCTGTTATTCAAGAGGCTCATCTCGGCGGCGTGATTACTAATGGCCTCTGGCCGACCGATATTCTTTGCGGCCGATGTTCGTCTGGGCCGGCCGGTCGCCGTTGCTGTGAGGGACCGTGCCATCTGTGCATTCTCCACAAACGCAGCGAAGACTTTGGGTCTCGTAAAGCCACGTCAATTTTGAAGGCTCGATAAGGCTTGTTGCTCCACCCAGTCGGGCTCAGTAACGGTTACAGCAGGTGTCGTGTGTGCTGCCCAAGCAGCTTTTGGTGCCTATGTGGGCTGCTTCTGCCCATCTGTTTGTGCAACGCATGCACAGCCTTCTGGACTTGGAGAAACCGATCTTCTCGGGGACACAATCGAGGCAAACAAGGCAGATCCGGCGCCGGTGCAGCATACACCTGTCCTGGCTGGATCGGGGCTGCTTGCCGTTGGCGTCTGATTGGCAATGCGTGTGTCGTGGGTCTTGGCTTGGGAGATCGACGCCGGTAAGCGACCTTGGCTGGGTCAATGGCTCGGCGTGGGCCTGCCCACAAAGACCGTCGTCTGTCACGGCATTTACTAATGCATTATTAATGCCAGTCGTGGGGATCTTGGGGCTGAACCTGGTGTATTGTGCTGCTCCGCTCAAGGTACCCCTACCCGCAGAATACGCCGCAAACGTCACCGTAGGCATGGGATCTGCCTAGAGATCCCGGGGCATTGGAGTTTGGCACATTGCTGCTGTCAAAATATTTCTTATTGTGACGGCATCGGCGTCTTCTGGAGGTCGGGATTGTGCTAGTTTTGGTGCAAACGCCGTCGGTCTCGCCTCCATGTTGATGTGGTCTTGGATCAGTTGGCTGATAACAGGCATAGATAACCGACCTGGCGCCACTTTGACGGAGCAAGGTGCTTATCAATGGCGGAGGCACTTTGTCAGAGTTCTCACAGAACACAGTTACAAGCTACAAGCCAAGAGGGCATAACTTTTAACATAAAGCAAATTGAGAAGAACGGTAGTCAAGGCAGTATAGAACGGCATGGGGCACTCAGAATAGCATCAGAACTTCAGCTGCGTTCTAACAGACAGCTACAATCAGCCAAGAGGCCTTCAGCCAAGGTGGCGTTTATTACTAACATAAAGCAATAGAGAAGAACGGCAGACAAAGCGGCATAGAGGCACTCAGAACAGCGAAGTCCACTTGTTTAAGAGTCCCCAAGAGTCCCTTTCATTGTAGATTCTTTATTTCTGAGTCCCTTCATTGCAGAGTCTCCCATTGCAGAGTCCTTTCGTTGCTGAGTCCTTTCATTGCAGAGTCCCTTTATTGCAAGAGCTGCTTCAACTCACCCTTCTTGTGCAATCCTTGTAAGACATCATTTCCACCAATGTGCTTACCGTTGATAAAGACGTTTGGAACGGTTCTTTGACCAGTAATCTCCAATAATCCTCTCTGCAATTCACTTCCGTTGGGGATCTGGTTCAACTCGATAAGCTTGTACTCCTGGTTCAAGCTTTCCAACAACTCCTTGGTGGACTTACAGTATGGGCAGTACGACTTGGAGTACACAACAACCTTGTCGGAGGCAATGGTCTTGGTCAAGTCGGGAATGATGTTCTCTGGGAGTTCAGGAGTGCTGAAGAAGGAAGAGATCCAGGCAAACATGGTGTGGTTAAGGATGTCTTTTTTCTTGAAAACTCGCTTTTGATCGGGCTCCACACTGGCGGCGGAGACATCGAATTCTATTTGTAAGGTATCGTTATGATCTGGCAAGAAACGAACCAACACCCAACACTGCAAGTCTCATATTATGAATATTGTTCTATAAACGACAAAACAATCAACCACAATTCTACCCTACAATAAGTCTCCATGAATATTCCACAAACGATGCTTTGTGCACACCACAACCCAACTCTACAAGTGTCATATCATGAATATTATTCTATAAACGATGCCTCTGCATCAACTTTTGTCTATTAGAACTGGATAAAGGCCGTACCTTCCCATTCCTGATCCACAGGGTAGACCTTGACCGTGCCGTTTCCTTCTGTGAAACCCGTGCTGCTGTCCAGAACCAACTTCAAGGTTGCGTTGGACTCGACAGGCTTGACTCTGGAGCTGAGGGTGCCGACCGTGACGTGGGCCTGCTTGTTCAACAGCTTGATGTGGTCGTCGAGGATGTCGACGCTGATGCAAATCAACTTGTTATCGTGAACTACAACAGACTTACACTTGATCTTGACCTTCTTGCCCAAGTCCACCTTTTGGCCACCCTTGGCGGTGCCGGAGTAGGCCATCTGCTCCGTCAACTTGGTCCACTCCTCCTTTAAGCTGGGGTCCAACTTGACCGCCATCTTGTGTGCGAGGGTGATGTGGAACTCCTCCTGTACTCTGTTCTTGTCTTTCAAGGCCTGCCACTGGGCGTCCTTGCCGTCGAGCACCTTGTCGCAAAGGGTCCGCACGGCGGAGCTGTCGATGGCGAGCCCGTAGTACGTTGGCGATGCCGGCTTGGGTTTCTTCTCCTTTGGTGTGCTTGTCATGTTTTTAGTGTAGTCGGGCTTGTACTCAAGGGCCTTGGCAAATGCTTCGTTCACTTCTACCTCGCTGGGAAGCGTCTTGATCAAATCAGGGTATCTCTCGCTCACCTTGGTGATGATGGTGTTGACGTTGTCAAGCGACGAGTTTTCGTGCAAGCTCAAGTCGATCACCATGTCAAAGTTGGAGTCCGGTTCCTTGGTGGTGTTGACTGGCTGGAACGCATTCACAAACCTCTTCATCACCAGTTCTGCGAGCTGTGGGTCCGCGTCGTACCGGATCGACTGGTGGTTGTTCCCTCTCTTCCTTGTTCTCTCAACTGTGATGTCCCAAAGCTTGTCCATGGGAACATTGACAAAGTTCAACCCAATGTATTGGATGTCCCAGTTTTGGTTCTTGGACCCAAAGTCTGCAAACAACTGTCTGCGCTCTCTGTACTCGGCGTTGTTTCTGTCAGCAAGAACCACGTCGTTGCCAAACAAGGCCTTGAGGCACCTTTCCACCAACTTGATCTTGGCTCCTCTGCTGATGTTGTCGTTTTGGATGTGCTCCCACCCAAAAAGCTCTTTTAATGTTTGGAATGTGGTGGTTTTACCACACGAGATGGTGGCTATGGGAATGAAAACATACTTGGTGGTTGCGAGGTCCATATTCTTCATACCCTCTTGAATTCTCTCCATACTAAGTAAGTTCATACCTGTCTCTCCAATGCTCTCAAGATACTTTTGACGGATTCCGATGATACCATGTCCTCTCATGTACTCTTCCTCCAACAGTGGGTCTTCGGCAAACACCTTGGACACAAACTCGAGGTAGTTCTGGATAAGCCCACGGTTCTTGTTCAGCTTGATACTCTTGGTGGAGATGTAGTGCTTGGTGGCCTCTCTGAATTGACGGTACAACAAGTAAGGCTGCTCGAACTTGTACTTGAAAAAGAAGTCATCTCCTGCTTCATTCTTGCAACGAACCACAAACCCCTCCACCTCACGCCCATTGTACTCTCCTGTCTTTGCTGCCTCCTCAAAGTACTCAAACATTTGCTGTCCGTCAGTGTAGGTGAAGTGCTCCACTGGTCTGAAACCCCATTCCTTGGCAAACTTTCCCACCTCTTCCATGTCGACCGTCTTAAATTTGATGGTGTTGTAGTTCAATCCGTGCAAGTAAAGGCCAGCTTCTTCCTTCAGGTACGGGAGAACGTGCTCCTCGAAGTCGTCGTCACACAACTCACACACTGCAGTCATGTTGTTTTCGTGGAGGTACTTGGCGAGGGCTTCGATCTTCTTGCCGTGCTTCTTGAGCTGGTCAACCAAGTGGCGCTCACCCTCCATGGCGTGGTTGTTGGTCAAGTCCTTTCTATCGCCGGTCGAGTGCTTGGAGCACACAATGATATCACCCATCGGCATCCCGCCGATCAAGATGATGCACCCATTCTCTTTCAAAGTGACTTGGTATGGACCCTTGGTCTCGTTGATGAGTGCCTCCTTCTTGGTCACAGACACTTCGTTCACATTGAAAAACTTGTCGTATCCACGTACAACAATCTCCTTGTCGTTGTAGGTGAACAAGCCACGGGCGTTGATGGGGAGAAGTTCTCCCTTGAGCAGCTTGTGGTAGTCCCACTCATTGAACTTCCACGAGTCCACTTCAATGTCGGTGTTGTTCACAGTGCTTCTGGTGCATCTGCCTCTTCCTGTCTTCTTGAGTGTGAGAGATTCACGAAGTGCCTTACAAAGGTCAACTAGTTCTTGTGGAGTGTCTCTCATGGTGGTCGCACAGAGTTTTTGAAGTGCAGCTCTGAAAATTCGATTTTGCTGCGCAGACCCTCTTCTTTATATAGACCGGAGAAAGAGCGGGTCCAGCAGTAGGAATGACTCCACTCGTCACTTGAAGTTGGGCTTGCAGCATTTACGTTTGCCATCGCAACTGCATATTTCCGCTTTTAGACCTGGTTTGTTTCTGGAACTTGTTTTTGCCTTCGATTTGTGGTTGCAGCCTCATGTTTGTATCCGAGACGTCTCAGCCGTGCCATCGCCAAAGTCGTCAGAGCTGTCAATTGCGTGATTGTCGTTCTAACTTTGACAATGTAGATGATATGTATCAAATCGGTGTCTTGAGTTGGCAAAATGTGTAGTATTGGTGGAATTGACGCTGCTGTCGGTATGTTGTTTTTGTGCCACCTTCGTTGTCGCCTGGCAGTCTGACTCACTCATCTGATTCATCTGACTCATCCACTGCACAAAGAAAGTAGGGGGGAAGCAGGAAATAAAGCAGCCAGCTTAAGAGTAGCTATTAAATGGACAGCTTGAGAGTTGGGAAGTTGGTGGAGGTAGCTCAGAAACAATCACAGGAATCAATATCCACGCTTTTGAGTCGACAAGACAAGCAAAGTTGTGGGCTTTGAGGTATTGTAGACAAATTGGTTCCTTATTTTCTGGTGGTATGTCCAATATCCCAATCATTGATCTTATTTGTGTGTCTGCCATTTTAGCTACCCCTCCGTCAATTTGATTTTCACAAACTTGGACCTATCCCCATCAAAATCTCCCATTTCTTCTTGCATCTTCAAAAACCTAACGTAGCATTGCTGAGAATTACCTTTGTTTGTGTGAAAGGTGTTTGTTGGGAGTATTGGTGTCTTTCTTTTGAAATAAGACCAGTTGGAGTTTTGTTAATTTTGGCTGCAAATTTCCAACAATGCGCCCACTAGAGGTTACTTCAAATATGTCCCAGAGGAAGATGCACAACTTAGAGACCTTTTCATACAAATCTCAAAAATTACGGTGCACATGAACTTGTAGCTCAAGGGCACCTGTGGAGCTACACTAAACCTTGTCTGTTTGGACGGACTGTATGTTTGCCTTCCCCAGACGGAAAATGACACCTTGGGTACTCCCCCAGAATTAGCGGGCGCGCTGCCGCAAACTTCCCTATTCCCACCAACACCTCGCTAAGCTAGCGACAAAGTCTTTTTCCTCGCTATTTTAGCGACACATTTTTCGCACCTTGCCAGAACTAGGTCCAACGGAATGCTGAAACAGAAAAGTTCGCTCGAATCGAAACCTCCAGATCCAAACACCATGTCCTTTAACGTCGACATTGACGAGGCAGACGTGGCCGTTCTCAACCAGAACTTGATCAAGTCTAAACAGCTTTTCCAATCCATTACTAAGTCACTTTCGACGGTTTCTCAGAAGTCGATCCACGCATCCCACAACATCAAGCCCATTCTTGCAGATGTCAACAAACTCAACAACTCGAAAAGGCTGGTGGAGAACGGGATCCGGCTTCTTAGCGAGGTGAACGAGTCCGCGGCAACCATCCACCAGTACGAATTGGTGCTTGACAACAAAATCGAAACCATTGGGCTTCGGAAATTCATAGACACCCTCACCAACTCACGGGCCTTCCTCAAAAAGATCAAGCCCAAGTTCAAGCAGTTCACCGGGATCCTCATCAACTTTGAAATCTTGATTGACAAGTCGGACATCAAACTTCAGTCATTTTTCCAGGGACTCATTGGGTCGCCTGCCCAAGAGGTGATGAAGAACGAAGAAAAGCTCTCCAACATGAAGACTATCCTTGCGTATTTCAACACTGGTGTTGGAAATGTCAGCAAAGTGTACGTGCGCACACGTCTGAAGCTTCTTGTCGAGTCCATCCAACCGTTGGTGCCCTCCACCAAGCCACAAGAACGTCCTGGAAACCAACCGTACGAGAAGGGAACCAACGGAATCAACAGGTTCAACAACGAGCTCATCAGGGTTATCAAGGAGGAATTCGATCTTTTGCAGCTCCTCGGCATGAACCCCACCGAGTTGATGAACCCGTTGATAGAGCGTTGTGTTCTGGATATTTATTGCCACGAAGTGTGCGGCCAGTTCAACTCCTTCTTCAACAGCACCAAGCAAATCATGAACAACGACTTGTTGATGTTGGAAATCGTCGAGAACCTTTGTCATTTCAGCGACTTCATGACCAACTTCAATCTTGCAAACAAGGACTTCAAGAGGGAGGTCGACACCTTTGTGTTGAAGAACTCTGTCATTCTCAAGGAATACTTGCGTTTGATTGAAGGGAGATTCACCCAAGTCATTCTCAGCGACAAGAACATTCCTGAGATCATCGTGGAACTTATTTCGAGAATCCGTAAGTCGAGTGAATTCCCCAAGTCTTTGCTCCGGTTGATGTCGAACTACAAGTTGGGAGATTGGTTGTTGGTGAAACCACCGGTGAAGTTCATCACTGTCTACACGTCGGTCATTCCAAATAGCGGAGACGAGGACTCCCCAGCATATCTTCTTTCCTCGTACTTCTCAGACATTATAGACAGTATCATGATCAACATTGAGATTGGGTTGAAGGGGAACGAAGCACAGGTCAAGAAGTCCACACAAGGGTTCTATCTCATCAAGAACTTGGTTATGATTGAAACCATTCTCAACAGAAGTTCCTCGCTTTACGAGATTCTCGGGCCCTTGGGCCAGGAACGTCTCAACAAGTTGAAGAACAGATTCTTGAAACTCTTTTTGGACGACTGGAACTATGCATCTTACATCATTATTCGTGACATGACGTCGATAGCCACCAGCAACGCGGCCCACAACGGAGGTGTTGCCAGTGCCTCGGGCTCGAGCTCAGCCGGTCTCACCAGTAAGGAGAAGGAGTCCATCAAGGAGTTGTTCAAAAACTTCAACGAATCGTTCGAGGAGGCCATCAGGAATTATGAGAGGTACAACATCACAGATCCAAACTTGAAGAGCTATTTGGGTAACGAAATCAAAAAGTTGATTATAAACGCATACTTCAAGTTGTACGACAAGTACGGCAAGTCGGACTTCACCAAAAACAAGCAGAAGTACGTCAAGTACGACAAACAATCATTCGAGAAGTTGTTGAACGAGAAGTTATAGAGAAGCTCCCACATGACGGTATTCATGGGAGGTGCACAGGAGGTGCCTGGTGGTGGGTGGCACTTTGAGTCCAGACATCTCGTAAGGCCGTAGATCTAGGCCACGTCGTATGTCGTACGGTATCACAGACTCCAGCCAAGACACGGGTCGTACGGTCCGAACCGGATTCCAGCCAAGACGTGAGCCGTACACACATCAAAGTGGGCACTAGCCAAGAAGTGTGTGTGGGCCAATATTCGACAAGCGATGTCACTGCATGAAGGGTCACGGGCAAGGTGGGGACGATCACACAATGAAGAACACGTCACCGAGAGCAAGGAAGTTCAAGATCACACAATAAGGCGTGGGCACCAAGGGCATGGGCACGAAGTTATTGACCTGCTCACAATAAGGTGGCAATGATGGACCTGCTCACAATAGAGATCACTTCAGAACAGTTGGGTGATTGAGATCACAATAGTGATCTTCATGGTGAGAGTGTGAAGGGACTGCTGATGTGGTTGCTGGGATGCTCTGATCAAGGAACTGCTGATAAAGGGATCGCTGAGGGAGGAGCTGTTAATTAGGACTACTTTGGAGGTTGAAGGAACTGTTGATTAGGACTACTTTCGAGGATCTGTTGAAGGAACTGTTGACTAGGACTACTTTGGAGGATCTCTTGAAGTATCTGGTGACTTCGAACTGGTCGACCTATCTAACAAGTAACTCCGTTGCTTGCTAAACCATCTAAATTGTTCCTATTTAGCTGCCATCACCTTCAACCACAGCTTGTTGGCATATAGTAATCAAGGTTTGAGGAGATTCTGTAGAAGGGGGGGACCACTTGATTCCCCTATCAGCCTGACGGCGGAAATGAACCGGGTTGGAGTGATCAAGGTGCATTCGCCTTGTTTACATTCACATCCTCGACGGATATGAACAATCAGGTTTAACAGTGAAACACCACGGTAGACAATCAGGTTACGCGGATATGAGGTCAGTGCAACAGGTGAAACACGACGAAAAGGTTAATTACCGTCGTGGGCTCGAGGTGGTACTTTACGATCTAGGGCAGTGGCACAATACCAGGAGGTCTACGGCAAGAAATTTTCCTTGAACAATAGGCTCGGAGCATCTATATTGTATTTTCTGAGGCATTGACACCCTTGGCAGAGATTGCAAAATTATGGCTTACACAATTGGACCCAAAAATAACACAAGATACCAGGCCCTGATGGGGGATCGAGGGATACGAATGGGGGAGTCGGAGCGTGGTACCGCTAAGAGGGCCAGCATTACGGGTCTGGGCGTGGCAAGTGGACGCAGCCCGATGGCTGCAAACATGGCTGCATGGGTGCTGCTTGGGCCGGATCAGCGGGTGGACGCTCCAGATCAGAGGCTGCTCGATCGGAGGACGTTGCGGGACGCCGAAGAATTGTGATTATTAATGCTAGCGTTCCGTGGGAGCCAGCCGATCGACCGCAAGATTGTGTTACCGAACACAATGGCAGCCGAATCAGCACTAAACCAAGGGCCAGAGCGCACCGACCACCACCGGAGAGCAAGGAAACACACAAGGCGGGCACGCTGGGGTGATGCACAGAGGGTGGGTGGGACTCCGATGGCAACGGCGTTCTGGCGGGCTCTGGAGCAGGCATGGCCAACACTGTGCTGGTGGGGCCCCGAGCCGCTAGCGACAGACAGAGCCCGAGCGCCATGCGCCGATGGCACAGCGTGGCCAGAGCCGGCGTCCCAAAGCGGCAGCCAAGGCAAAAACTGCATTGCTGTCAAATGCCATGCCATTGATGGGTGCCATTGGCCGATGCTATATCCGCAGGTGCAGCGGACCCCCAAACCCTAGGGGATCCCCCACGCCCAAGGCGTGTCAAGATGGAGGGCATTGGGAGTGGGAGTGGAATGGAAGTGGGAGTGGAGGTGGGAGTGGGAGTGGGAGTGGGAGGGGCACACACCAGACACCACCAGCTAGACACCACCAGCTAGACACCACCAGACACCACCAGACCACCAGAAACCCACCACCTTCCTCGCCAACTCCGATGCGTACTCCGGCAATCTCACACAAGATGCTGATGTCAACACCTGAAACCCACACAAACGTCGAAATAGAAACATGTCACGCCTCGTTGCGGTGTCATGCCAGCGGTCCGGTTAGGCTGGTATTGTTCTCGTCAAACAGGTGCTGTCACACCACCCCTCGGTCCCCTCGTAAACCGAAGATGCGGGATTGTACAAATGCAATGTGGCTTGCAGCGTTTGAAGGGCGATCAGACCCACGGCCCTCGCCACTGGTCGGGCAGCGTGGCGAGTGCCAGGGGCAGCCAGGGCACCTCCCGAACCAGTGCACGTTGCGGCGGCACCAAAAGAGCGCTCGCCATGGCGCTGCCTGGCCCCCCAGCTGCCGTCCCTCCACTGCAACGGGGTTTACGAGAATGTCACGTATGGGCCCACACGTGATCTGAATAAGAGATGAAAAATTACACGTGAGGCTCACATTTGGAGAAAATCCGCGGAGTTATTCGATATTATCTCATGCGAGGAGAAGTGCAAAACGGTTACACTGTCAAGAAACTATTTTCTGGTGGGACATGAAGGACCAGCAGGGACTCCTGGGACCAGGGAGGGCAGGAGGGGCCCCGGGGCCGCCGAGTGTGTGGCGCTGTGTGTGGGCGTGTGCGGCGGCGTCGACGCCGACACGGGACACCGTTTTATCGTGTGTGTGTGTGGGGAAGACGAAGCAGTTTAGACAGCATCGATTGCATCTTCCCATTGGTCTAGTCCCAGCAATTCTAAATTACAAATTCTTAGATAACATTTTTTTTTTTTTTGTAGCCTGTTCTTAACGCCGTGGTGCAGCGTGGAACGGATAACTTTTCGGGACGACGGTAAATCCGATCGCCCAAACATGGACAATCTGGGTAAGCCACTGTGGGTTTGGCCGGGGAGCACAAAGGAGGAGCCGGCAGGCTTTGTTGGCGGTGGGATCGCAGGCAGATCGGAGTGGCGGGAGCGATGGGGGGCGTGTCAGCGGCGGAGGGAGGGACTGGTGGAGGAGGTGTTGAGGGTAAAAAAAGGCGGACGGAATTTACCGAGCACGGTATATACACACCGGGTGGGATTCGCGATATTTCAACATGGGAAGGGTCTGCTATCTGCAGTCCATGTGGTGATTTAACACTGCAGCTTGCGCATAGGCATATCCATCATATTTTCACGGATTTCAGACAAAAATATTATTTTGCGTAGGCTAAAAATATTAAAATTCTTTTCACCACCCTTTCTAAAAAATATCAGTGTCTAATTTTTTTTTTTCTTGTACCGTTTTTTTTCTTTTTTATTGTATAAATACGAACAAATTTCCTGTGTTGGATTAGCTTCCAACTTAGCCATGAGTACCAAAGCTAAGATCAGTTTACCACCCATCAGTGACATCTTGAAAGGGTCTGGAGTGCAGCACGGGCACCAGGGCCACCCCAGCGGGGCCAACGCCGCGGCCGCCGCCGTTGCTGCTGCCCCCAGCTTGCCCCCACTCAACGCTGTGCCTGTCAACTATTATGTTTCTCCATTCAAGTACTACGACTACTCACTGGCGCTGGCGCCAGCCCAAGGCATGATGTACCGCAGCCCCCACGCCAGCCCGGTCTACGACGGCGCCGGCGCGGGCATGGCTGCCGCCCCGGGCGTGGGCTCGGGCTCGGCCGCCGCCCACCACCAGGCGGTGCCGCCACTCCACACATCCCAGAGCGCAGGCGCCATTCCCACCACATCGAGCCTCGGCGTGCACCCCGCGGGCACGCCCACCATGGCGCCCTCGGGCCCCGCCGCAGCCTCGTCGCTCGCCGGCGGCTCGCTCGCCAGCGGCCTCCCCCCCATCTACATGATGCCCCCTCCCCTCCACAAGTCCCACTCGTCCCCAAACACACGCAACTCGAGCGACGACGAGGACCTCCAACTCTCCCCCCACTTGAGGAACAAGAGAAAGACAAGAAACAACTTGCCCAAGGAAACAACTTACATATTGCTCAAGTGGTTGAACGACCACTTGAACCACCCCTACCCCAATCTGTTTGAAAAGAACCAGTTGATGATGCTGACGGGCTTGAACCAGCAGCAATTGAGCAACTGGTTCATCAACGCCAGAAGGAGGAAGATCAAGAGCTTGAAGGAACAGAAGCGCTTGAACCTTATGTAACGAGTAATGATATTTATTGTAATATAGGCTGGGATAACTCATGTAGCGTGGCACAAGTCATGTAGCGGAAAGAGACATTGGTGGAGCTGCCTCGCGGCGGTGCTGCCTGCCTGCTTGATGTTGGAGCTGCCTCGCGGCGGTGCTGCCTGCCTGCTTGATCTTGGACCTGCCTGACTCCTTTGTTTGGCGAGGTGTGATCTGGGCCTCTGCTATCTGGGACCCTTTTTTTACACCTCTGTCTGCGGCGATTGCCGCATACGACATTGGCCACCGACCCGCCGGCGACGCAGCCTCCCAGCGGCCCCACTCCGAACGGCGCCCACACGGAGTGCAGCAACGCATGGCTTTCAGACCTCCCGCGTGGCCAATGTGGATCCCACCTCCCACCTGCCAGTGACACAGAACCGTTCGCCGCTGTGTTCGGCGACACACAGCCAATCGGTACGCACAAAAGCCGCGCACCTCCTACACCGGATTTCTCACCCTTTGCTGACCGGTAGGTCAGGCGCTGATGTCGCACAGCGGACGAGAAGGCTGAGAAGGCTGACACATCAGTCCAAAGGTATGAGGAGCACAGGAGCATCACAGAAAACGTCCAACTCCCTGCTCCCCTCTGGTCACTGCTCTTGGTCCCTCCGCTCCACTCCTTCATCCTGCCACTCCTTCATCCTGCCACTCCTTCATCCTGCACTCCTTCATCCTGCCACTCCACCGCTCCACCGCTCCACCGCTCAGCCCCGACCCATTGCGACATTGAGTCCGTTCGTCCTGATGTCGGGCATCAGTTATTTTTTTCTTCGCCCGTTTTCTTCGCCCTGGCGTTTTCGTCGCCCTGGTCGATTTTGAAACCTCCTGCTTCCCCACCGTCGTCTTCTGGTCCCCTGGACCCCCCTCTTTCTCCCAGCTCACTCCAAGTAGGCCTCCCAACCTTAATACCTTATTTCGGACCACCTGGTGGGCTTCCACGGCCTTCCACAAGCGCAGGGAAAGCTGGGCGCAAAGCTTTGCCTCTGCTGCCAGGCGCCACGAGCCCGCGCCGCGAGCGCCCAATTACGAACCTAAAAACGCCTCACATCCCAATACCAGTGACACCAACAAACATGAAATTGGACCCTTCCACGGCGCTGACGGGTTCCAGAACGTTGTCCTTCTGCTTCGGGCTGACGTCTGAGATGCTTGTTTTTTATTTTTCCCCAATCCCCGCCGATTTGGTCGCCCAACGGGTGCCCCATCTGGCCTGCCACGATCCACGCTTCCCCATTCCGGGGGCGCCCCAGCCTCCGAAGGGTCCTCGATTTTTTTTGGGTCGCCGGTCCTTCTATTTTTTTTTCTTGACTTTCGAGGTGCCCGCTGGGCCTCTGGGGGCAGCCTGGCGGTGCCTGTTTCATCGCCATTGTCGCCAGATCTTGGCTCGCCGTATCCAGTGGACGGTTGGCCGCCGCAAGCGGCGGATGCTTGGACGTTGGTTGGCCGATTCCACGTGCAAATGCTTGGACGCTGGTTTGTGGCCGCCTGCACGACCATGTCAAAAGGCGACTCAAACAGCCCACTTGGCGACAAACAATACGTGATCCCCACCGTACATGTACCTTCTCCACTGTTTCTGACAACATCTGCTGATCGGCTACGCTTCCCCCATTGACGCCGGGTGCCCTAATCTTATCTCTTACATGCCCTCCACACAATGGCTTCAGCCTTGTGCTCCACGGCAATTGCGGCCTCCGTGCAGAATTCTCAATCAAAGCGCCCCTCTTTGTGTGCAATCTCGTATTTCAAATCTAATCGCACATGACAGCTGAAATGACAGGCTTCTGGGGAATAGCAAGCGGCGCAGCAGTAGCCGAGACGACCGCCGTCGACCCAGCCGGGGGGTCTGGGGGCCGCCGTGCCCACGCCGGCCGTGCCCTGCTGGCCGCCAGCGTCCCCAGCGGGCCCCCGGCCCCATCACAGACCATCATGCAAACCTTATTCTATTATTGGTTGGTCTCCACACGCCCTAATTTTGAAGAATGTAACTCGTAAATTGATTTCCCAATGCGGAAGGTTATGTGCGTATATGTATCAAGCTTTAAATGCTAGGAACGATTCCAAACGATGTAGGACCTCGGGTGTGGCGTCGATCAGGGGGGCGCCGGCCCACTACGAATCGTCGCATCCAGATTGTGATTTCGCTGTGCCTATTGTGCCCACCGTGCACTGTGCGTTTGCCTAGACATTATTGTTCCCGAAACTACGGGGTCGTTTAGAGGCCTCGCCTGTGCGTTTAGAAAGGGCCCCTCCCCAGGGTCACGTGCGCCGCTGCTCGCGTCCCCCCCGCGGGGATCGCAACCGCGCCAGCACTCATGGCCGGGGTCTAGGCCGCCGATTGTTGTCGGGAGGTGACGGCAGGTCGCTACAAAGAGGGTCCGCTGCTTGGGAGCGTTGATCTGTGTGCCTACGAGGGGAAACCCGAGGTCGACGAGCCGAAATCAGATGCATCCCTTTGTCTGGCATGTCGGTGCCAACCGCCATGGGCTGAGACATTCCCCATGCGGAGCCGGCGATTGTGTTGTGTCCCATTATTAATTCCGTTGATCCCGCTACAGTTTGTGGAGATTTTGTCGCAACAAGCCCCGTGGATTCGCTTTTTTTTTTTTTCTTGCTTGCCGCTAAGCCATGGCTTGGGTAGCAAAGGGCTTCCGTCAAAAAGCCGTCAAAAAGCCGTACCGATCGCATCCCCTGGAGTGCAAAATATGTGCCATTATCTCGACCGGAGGGGGAATGCCGTTCTTATTATTGCGTGGCATTGAGACGCCAGAGGGGCAGCAGAAGGCGCCGGCGCCTGATTGGCCATTGTCTGTGGGTTTGCGTCGCTCACGCCATCCGGCCCTCTCGTGCCAGAGGTGGGGAGGTCCAGACGGTGATAACAATGTCAAGAAAAAAAAGATCTCAACGATCTGTCATTCCAATGACGCGTGAGATTCCATGTCAAACAGCAATTTGGATTTCCGTAGTTTCATATTGAGTGCCATGCAGTCCAAGCCCAGTTTATCTGCTATTGTTAGCACATTGCGCATGGAAAATATTTCGACAGGTCTCTGTTATGCGGAGTGCGGATTTTCTGTGCTAAATGTGCTCACAGACAGATCACGTGAACTCCCATTTACGAGCTGGCCCAGCGCAGAGCGAGAGAGGGTAGCGCAGTAGGCGGCGCCCTGGTGCCGCCTATTGAGCTATGAGTATCTCATCGTCCTTATGTTTGCCCCCCGCCCTCGCTCTGCCCCTTTTGGGCCACTCGTGATAACTCCGCTCATCTCTGGCGGCCTCGTCGGGTTGGGTTTTTTTCCCGAGAATTTTATACCATATTTTTCTGGCACTCTGCTTGTCCATGTTACATCTTTGTTACGTCACGAGCAAGAGCTGGAGTGACAGGTTACGTTTGAAACAGGTGTGTGGCCGCTTGGTGTCACATCTGGACGCACCACGGGTATTCCATGTGTCATCCTACCCCGACGTCCGTGTTGCCCAATGGCTCTCTCGCAGGTGGGTGTGGTCTCCGGATAGCTGGAGTCGGAGCGGCGTGCCGGCCCACCTGGCCTCTTCCGCGTCCCGTGCCCCCAGGCTTGTGCGCGGACTTCTGCGCCTTTTCGCCGGCCCAGGTGCTGGCTTTTCCGCTTGTCTCCGCCAGTATGCCAATGCTGCCACATTGACATCACACCATAGCCACAAAGCTCGTCTGTTGGCGGGTCCTGGCCCTAGGGGGGGCACGCAGCCCAGCTGCCCAAAAAGTGGCTTCATGCCATGTCATCTGGCACGGTGCATTCTTCGTTCTATTGTTTGGGACGATCATCGGACTTGTCACCTGGCTTAGGCGCAGCCAAGCAAGTGACTTTTGTGCCAAACGTTGGATGGCGCTTTAGTGGCCAGAGGCTTGTGGAGGGACCGGGCGTGCCCGAGGGCAATAACAAGCGACTGGGGTGGTCGTCTCCGTCGCGAGACCCACACTTCCGGCGTATGGAGAATGAGGCACACAAGCCACCGGCTTTTCCACTTTTAGGGTGCTGCTGCGATGCGTTTCGAGATGGCCCAGATCATCCTATTACCAGCTTTGTGCACATAAGGGGAAGTACTGGACCGGACCACCACTCGGATGTCTGTACCATGCCCATATCCGCAAACTCTAATTGACTGGCAAAGGATGAAGGTCCAAGCGCTGATCGGAGCTGCTGCGGGCCGGCCTCGGCTATCGCCCCGACCCTCCGGACTCAAAACTGTACGGCTTCTTTACGAAATGTGGCCGGTGGTCTGCGGGGCTCGTCACCACCTACTCTACCGCTATTACCTACCCATCACTACCGCTATTCACTCTCACTCTTCACCAATCATCACTCTCACTCTTCACTCGTCACCACTCTTCACTTCTCACCACTCTTTATCACTCTTTATCACTCTTCATTCACTCGCTCACTCTACTTTCACTCCACCTCTTCACTCCACATCTTCACCACCCTTCATTCGCTACCGCTCATTCAGTGCTCAGTGCCGTTTCACATCGATTCTAGAATACCACAATCCATCACGTCAAGCAGCACATTCCCAATGTCGTGCAAGGTGCATATGTTCCATCTACTAAAACTAGAGGTGTCTAATTGTTCGGACATGACCTCTGTTTCGGGAAACCGTCCCAAGATTGCTCCGTGATGGCGCTTTGTCTAAGAATAGGCCCGGATTTGCGCCAGCAGGTTGGGTGGGCTAAGCCCCGGCCGGCCCCAGCCCACTAAAGCCCGTCGTCCCCCGCGGCTGCCCCTCGTTTGCTGTCTCTCCACGACAGAATGCAGCTGCATGGTGTTGCATCCACGGCACCGCCAATGAGCGCTTGTCCTGTCTCGAAGGTCCCCGCCAAGCTTACGTCACATGGAACCTGTCAAGCCATGCCTGAGCTCATACCCGCCAATGCTACCCAAGCACCAGGGCCAAAGAAAAAAAAATAAAACCAGGACTGACACCAGGCCGTGGTTTTGCAGCCATGGCCATCGCCAAATGCCCCAGGCTGGAGGGCCCTTAGCGCATTCCTAACCACCCACACCCTCGCAATAGGCCCCGACGCACAGCCAGAAGCCAGATGCCGGTGGTTTTTGACATATTCTTCCCACACACGCTGCGGCAAGGGCCAACATAAGTGCCTCCGCATGGTGGCAAAGGTGAATGCTTTGTCAAGCACAGAGCCAAGACATGGCCGTATTTCTAGGCACCACCAGGACCTGTGGGCACCGGAGGCCTCGAGCTCGTGTCTGCCGGCGCCCGGCACGCGTTTCAGCGGGCCCTCTGCTCTCTGCCAGCACCGAGCCGGTGCCAGCCGACAACTGCGACAGGACGCTCCGAAACGAACACTAAACCCTCCGTGGACCCCAAAACCCTTCAGCCTGGAGTCTCGTATTGCGCCGGGACCCGTGCTCCCACCACCCGCCATGTGAAAAGGGCTTCTCTGCGAGGTTCTCGATCTAGTACTGTGCGCCGGTGACGTGCCCGGCCGAGGCTCCTCTGCGCAGACTCTTCCAATCCGAACCGCTGGTGCAGCCAAGATGCATTGGAGCATGCAGTAGTTGTTACTTGTCGTTACAACTTGACGAATTGCACCGCAGGCCCTTTGTCTGGCGGCTCTCCCGCTACTTGCCGGTGCGCCTGTGCAGCTCGGAGCTCTAGTCTTAGTCTTCACCGCCAGATCCCCCCCAGCTGCCCGGCCCCTCCCACCGCCACTCCCCTGACCCAACCAAAGGGCCCCCAGACGCTCAAAACGGTCCAGAATATTTTGGCACCTCCCCCTCTGTCACAGCAACTGAAACCAAAAATATATGGGTCATGACAGAACGTCACCTATTGGTCTAGAACATGACACATGACAACCCAATTCTGCCAATATTAACCTGGCATGGTTGCGAATGAGCGTCCACACCCTCCAGCATGTACATGTGCTCTGCCTTCGTAGAATTAGGGTCCCGCTCCCGGTCCAGTGTTCGCTTGTCGGTTGAGAGCTTCGTGCGGGCCCAGTTTCTTGGCCTGCCACATCAGGGCGCTTACTAGCTGCCTGAAAGAAGCAACTCTATGAGCCACTTCCATTTACGAATCAGGACCCCACGGGTTTGCCTGCGCTGCATGAATTAAGATGCCCCGTCAGGTCTAGCGAAGTCTCTTGTCCAAACCTCGTCGCAAGCTTGGTAACCTTAATGGAGCCCTGCGCTGCTCCTGCCAGGCATAATGCCGCACCTCGCGTCAACTTCGGCTCAACACCGACAACCTTATTCCCCTCGTACCAGGATTCGAATGTTGCAAAAAATTGTTGGTTCTGCCCGTGTACCCCTGGTGGTGTTTTCGGGGTCTACCAAATACCCAGCGTAGGTTCGGCTTTGCTGGACCAGCGGCGTAAGTTGACGGATTCAGCCATGGCGACGGTAACAGATTCAGCGATCTACGTTAGCTCATTACAGCATGGCTTTACGGTGTCAGCGATGGCTACGTTAACGCATTCCAGCATGGCTACGTTAATGCATTCCAGCATGGCTACGTTAACGCATTACAACATGGCTACGTTAACTTTTTGGAAGGAGCTCGGTGGGGTTTTACAAAAGGGATGGCATGGGTGATTTTGGGTGACCACACAGCTATTTAGGTTAGGTCTTTTGGCTTAAATGTGTCATTTCAGGAAGAGCTTCCACCAGCATTGTGTTAATAATTGGATTTGACTGTTATAACTTGTAATGGATGATATTCAATGATGTGAGAAACACATTGAGAGGATTTGGAACTCACTAGAGAGGCTGTACAATCAGCCCTTGTAGCGAAAGGTGGTTCTAGCAACCGGACCACCCAATTGTGTTTTTGTTCAATGTCTTCACTTCCCTCTCACTTCCCTTTCACTTCCCAACTTCCCTCTCCACTTGTTCCCTTTCACTTCCCTCTCCACTTGTTCCCTTTCACTTCCCTCTCCACTTGTTTCCTTTCACATCCTTCTTCCTCTTGACCTTCCTCTTCCTTATCACCTCTTCCCTTTTACTTCTCCCTCCACTTCTTGTCTCTACTGCCTCCCTCGATTGCTGCGAAAACGTCAAATGGCTGCAACAGTGGCCCCACTTTGACGTCCACCACCTCTGTCTTTGCCTCACTTGATGCACTCTTGGTGCCACTACCTTCCAAAACCACGGAGCACCATCAACATCCTGCCTGACCTATATATTAGTTATTTACCCATCAGGCGTGTTGACACCTCTGGAGCCATGCTTTTATTTTTTGAGGTGAACAAGTTTAGGCGGCCGCAACAGGGTCTGGCTTTCCAAAACAATGGAGTCCACAACCCACCAGCACTCCAGTGGGCAGCCCGGTACACCAACCCTCTTCTCCACGCTATGTTCCAGCATCCAAAACAAGCTTTCACCCAATCGGTCGGCTCAAGCTTTCTCCCCGCGCTCGTCAAAGCATGATTCGGCACGCTTTAATTGCATCTCCAGGGCCGCAACCCATTACCCCCCAGTTGGCCGAACAGCTTGGGCCAGACTAGAACCCACTTGGCGGAACCTTCGGGCACCTCCAGACCACCCGAACTAACCCACATCAGGTCCCGTCAGCTGGATTTCGAGGCGACGGGCAAGAGCCATCGTCTGTCCTCCACGGCTCTTAACCCACGCAGGAACACTGAAAAACTCGTCACAGATCAAAAACATTAATCAAAACACGTCAACAGCTCCAAAACCATATAGAAAGAGACCACTAGAACGGCCATGGTGACCACGTCCGATGCTCTAGTGTCCATCCTGGACCTTATACTCAACTCGATTGATGATCTCAACAAGGTTGAATACAACAAGAAGGGGAGAAAGTACCGTTTTGTCAACAACACGTTTCAGCGTATCCGTGAGGAGGACAAGCACTTGATCATCTGTCCCGAGAAGCCAGAAATGAACCTTGCGGTGCTCTCGTCCTTTTTCATTCTCTACAACATCAACAGTGGGGACATATTGAACCGTTTCCCGGACTTCTGTCTCTCCATCATCGGGGTGGCCCAGCAGTTGGAGGCGAACGGGTGGTACGAGGAGGAGAACAGCAGTGTCATCCACTACAAGAACAGCAAGTACGACCCGTTGGTGGTGCAAGAATACGCATTGGACTACATCTCGGGCGACCGTATTGAAGAAAAGCATATAAAGATGGGGCTCGACTTGATGATGTGTGCCAAGTTGAACTTTCTCCACACCGACCACCACATCGGAACCAAGCTCGAGGGCTACTACATGAAGCATTTCATCAACGAGTACTTTGGCGCCGAGGCCTTGGTTGACCCCGACGTGTTGGTTGCGCTCAAGAGTTTTGTTCACTGGGGGAACATCAAGGGCATCCTCTACAAGTTGGACGTGCCCAACATCAAGATCAGCGAAGAGCTGAAAAAGGCCTTTGAAAAGTTTCCCGAGCCCATGGAGGAGCTCAAGTTGAGCGTCTATGACAGATACCCCAGCGGTACGTCCAAGTACCTGTTGATCAGAAAGTCCATCGACATACTCGGCGACTGGAAGTACTCCAAGTTGATCCCGTACCCCGAAGAAGAGTCCTTTGACTTGAACTGGATTTACGAGCTCTGCCACAACATTGAAAAGAACCCTATCAAGTACCACTTGAGGTCCCTGACCAAGCAGCTCTGTGAAGAGCCCGTCAACTTGGGCGATTTGCTGAGCCAGTACAGCAAGCAGATCAAGAGCTTGTTGAACTTTATCTGTTTTGTCATCAATGTGTTCAAGGAGACTGGTGGAGAGTTCTTGTTGCAAAACTCCAAGATTCCAAAGTACAATGACGAATTGATCAAGAAGAACGCCGACTTCCACGAGAAGTTGGTCAAGGTGAACGAAAGCGTCGTAGGATATGAGGAAAAGGGCTGGGAGCTGGATGATATTGTCTTGAGATTGCAGACTGGTGGCGGAGGCATGTTGTTTGACAAGGTGATGGAAATGAGGGAGAAGTTCATTGATGATTACGAATAGACAAGTTCGAAGAGGTGGCATGACAAGGTTATGGAGACTTAAGATTATGGAACGAAGAGGCATATTGACAGTTGATTGAGGAGGCATGATGTTTGACAAGCTGATTGAGGGAGAAGTTCATTGAGTTGACGAGTTTTTGATGATGACGATTCACAAGTTCGGATAGGTGACATCTTGTTTGACAAAGTTATGGATACGACTTAAGTTTTTTGATGATTATGAAGATGTATATTCACAGTTAATTGAGGAGCTATGACTTTGGGAAAGCCATATTGATTGAGGTTATGGAATGACACAAGCTAATTGATGATTACGAGGTATATTCAGTTGATGCGGAGATATGACTTTCAGGTGTTATTTGAGAACTATGAAACAAGTTCATAGATTACGATTAACAATGATGCGGAGATAAGACTTGGGAGACCTCTTGTTCGAAAAGCTAAGTTATTGATGATTACGAAGAGGCATATTCACAGTTGATTGCGGAGATAAGACTTTGGTGTCCGTGGAGAAGCGACTTGAAACAGCACCATCTTATGTTGGATACTTTTCTGCTTTGTGCTTCTGAATAATGCTCCAACCCTTGGGCTGGACTAGTACCGATACGAGGGGGCACCTGAAACCCGAGGCACGCCCACAGACACACCATCAACCCTCTCTAGCTGGCCTACGCTATCTCCGTCCAAGACACAGAGATAGCCTCGCATAAGGGCAGCGATGGTGAAACAATCAATCCCACACATACCCCACTGACGGAACTCACACTTACACAATCCGTATATAGTAATAGATACCCCAGATTGTCACCCGTAGACCAGTTTAGTCAAGTGTTTGCGGCCAAGACGTTCGAGCGGTGGAGGGCCATTGTCCCAGCTCTGGCGTGGGGGACGCTGTAAATCCGTTTTCTGGAGGGTTCCAGCTGCTCTCTGGTTTGCAGAACCTAGGCCACTGGGGCTTGAACGTGCCCACCTGTGTGATACGGGGTTATCACAAGTTCAAGTGGTGGGACACCAGCGTGCTGCGCCAGCACCTGGCGGGTTCTGTGCCACCCAGAGTTCGCCCTGACTTCACACTTGCACACTCCTCCAAGCAGTGGTGCAGCGATCCACGCACGGCAGGCACCGTGAAACGTCGTTTCGTTAAGAGGGCCTTGTGGGCAGCACGCTGGCGATGCGGTGTGTCCAGACATCAGCAAGGTAGAGAGAGCGCAATGTCTCTGTTCACCTCTACACCGGCAAGACGAAATAGCAAAAAAAACGGCGGCCCATTGTTTCCTCGAAGCGTTCCAACCAGGAATGCCATCGTACAGATGGACAGCCCAACTCGGTGCACACCCATGTCAAGTTCCATCCATGCGTGCCCTGGGAATGGTTTTTACGCACATTGGCACGGATATCGGTGACAGTATTTCAATGTCAAATGTCAACTGGGTGGCAGGTGGCAGGTGGCAGGTGGCAGGTGGGTGCCCGCCCGGCCACATGACATTTCCCCCCAATCCAGACTTGGTCAACAACCCTGGAACTCGTGGCTTTGGTGAGACGGACACCAACCTAATCCGTGTAGGAGGTGTGGGGCGGTGTGCCAGGTTTGCAGCGGAGCAAAGCGACGTGTGTGGCCCTGGACACACACGTCATGGAGCAACGTCCGTGCCAGCAGCAACAAGACGTGCTGCATCTTCAATCTGAAATTGTTGGGTGGGCTCCGGAGACAAGCAACCGGTCTGTGAGATTCTGCAACCAAAAGCTCGCCAGATGGCTGCAACACAGATGCGTACGCCGGACACAACAGATGAATTGGCACAGCCAATTATGCAGACACGCCACATACGAGTCGCCTGACCCAAGCGACTCGCTTGGGCGAAACATAACCTGCCTGGCTGTCTAATGAGACGTTTCATGTGTAGGGGGCCGTCGCTCATACTGCTGCTAGTAAACTTTAGTCGCAGGGAGATTGTGTCAAGGCTAAAAACAGCGTGACTGAACGTATCAGAGGTGTGAATAGAAGGTGTCCCCAAGTGGGTGGTCATAAAGCCAAGAGAAATAGGGACCTTCTTTAGAATTTGGCAGTGAATTACTGGGTGTAGATGTTTCAGTGTGCGTGCAGGAAGGTAGAAGTGGTGCAGGAGCGATTGGCAGGTGGTGCAGGTACTAGAGATTGACAGTAGTGGTGCAGGAGCTATTGGTAGGTGGTGCAGAAGGCTGGATATTGACAGTGGGTGGTGCAGGTACTAGATTGACAGTGGGTGGCGCAGGCACTAGAGATTGACAATAGTGGTGCAGGAGCTATTGGTAGGTGCAGATACTAGAGATTAAAAGTAGGAGGTACAGAGGCTAGAGTAATGGTGGCGCAGGAGCCATTGAATGATTTTATGAAGCCTAACTGTGCGTTGGGTTATTCTGGTGGGTACTTCTTTTGGATGGTCTGGTGGGCACTTTTGGCTGGTCTGGTGGGTATTGATTGCTCAGGTTGCCATTGACATGGTGCTGAACACTACTCAATTGGCAAACTGATGTGCTCACATGCAAAGCTACAGCCTACCCACTATGCCCAGCCGTCCAGTTCACCTAACTGGAATTTTTGCTTCCTAGCAGCTTCTTGAGTTCTACCTCCCAACTCCCACTACCCAACTCCCACTTCGCAACTCTCCCTCCCAACTCTCCCTCCAAACTCTCCCTCCAAACTCTCCCTCCCAACTCCTACTTCCCAAATACCTCATGACTGCTGAATTCACTACTATTTATGTCTTCAAATTGAAACCACCAACATTTCCGCTCAACCAATGAAGAGACCCTGAATTCACGACCGCTGCACTGTCACTGCAAAAGAACCAATTAAGTTTACAATGATAATCAGAAACAATAGACCTTCCACGCGAAGGGGTCAAAACCAGATGACGTGCTTTTGATAGAAACTTGATAAGATCATTGATAACAATGATAAGGGTCCTATGGCACAGACAAAAGACGGGTGGTGAAAATTGCCCAGGCGACAAAAGGAATGTCACGAATTCTTCTGCCAGCCTGTGGGCCACACGTTGACGACACCACCACCATCCCAGCACCACCATGTCGGCAGACCAGCCGGCCGTTGGACCGACGTTCTGTGCAGCTTCGATTGCAATTTCAGAGACACAAGATCCCGTGCGGTGTGGTGATCAATTTGGGCTGGGTGCGGCGTTGGGAACGTGCCTCTTGCCATTATGAGCGGTTTGGTGTGGAACGGGAATCACCGTGGACGGGTCCCGGCCGTCGTCTCGTGTGCGTGTGAAAATGCTACTCTAATTTGCAGCCCATCGCTGGCCCAGCTCGTCACAAACAACGCCGGGAATGACCTCGTATAGCAGGCACCTTGAGACCCAGGTCCGCCCGCTCATATACAGGCCTCCACCTCTGCTCTTCTCCGAGTTTTCCACCCGAATCTGGATGTACGCTTGCACTAATAGCCCTACACAAATCCCGCCTTGGCGAGCCATACTGAGCACCGGGCCCCTAGCAACCAAGCACTTTTTCCTGTGATTCTGCCCTCGACGCCATCAGGGAGCACCAGGCAGCCCTCTCGACACTCGCCTTGGCCCTCTTCTCCACGCTGGGCTTCGCCGACTGACCATCCCCACCACTCACACTTCCTTGGCCATTGAAGCCCATTGACGTCATTTCCGTGGAGTGGGGATTGTGTGCAGGACAAAAGGGCCCTTACACAAACTCTTTTATTGCTGTGCCACGGCATTTGCAGGAGCAACCCGAGCCCAAACAGTGTGTGGATTAAGCACCGAAGCCATGGTAAGTCGTAGATCGGCCGTTTCTGTCAGCCCCCAAGGGCTCGGCTACGGACGCTAATTACCTAATTTACCCTGACATCTGTCTCTTTTGAGGGTGTCGCTGACAGGGCTCTTTCGCTTATGCGACCTCTGGAACCCAAGCCAAAAGTTAACTCAAAGGCCCCCACACAAGTAGCAAACATGCGACGGCACCAAGCACCGAACTCGACGTCGTACCTGGCCCGTAGATGATCTATCACGACCGTATTGCATAGAAGACCACTGGCGTCACCCACAAATCACCTCAAAAGACTCGTAAATTGACGTCTTTCTGTCATGAACCCAAGTCTCCTGCACACGGCCCCGCTATAGGGCCCAGAGCTTATGATCCTATAAATATCGGCCAAGATTCCAAGCCAGGAACTTTTGAAAAAGTCCATTATATCCACCCTTCATTATGAGTATTGCACCCGGTCCTGAAACCAAGGAAAAAGAGCCCATCTACGGTCAGTACGACGAGACCAGCTTGAGCTCGAGGAGCGACCTCGATATGGTCGACCTCGAGTCCACCGATGAAATACTTCAGCGCAAAATGAAGTTGATCAACGACGCTATCGATGAAATCGGCTTCACCTGGTACCACTTCAAGTTGTTCCTCCTCAACGGGATGGGCTACGCTACAGACACCCAGTTGACCTATCTCGAGAGTACCGTGCGTCAGTTTATCAACTACCAGTTTGGCTACAAGTTTGCCGTCTCCAACGAGTGTTACGCCGGAGGTATGATCTTGGGGGCCCTTTTCTGGGGGTTCCTGGCAGATCTTATCGGCCGTAAGTTGGCTTTCAACTCGTCTTTGTTCCTCAGTGCCGTCTTCACCATCTTGGCCGGTGCCATGGGCACCATGGCCACCTATTGTCTCTTTGTCCTACTTCTTGCGTTTGCTGCGGGTGGGAACTTGGTCTTGGACACTTGCGTTTTCCTCGAGTTCTTACCCCACAAGCACCAGTGGTTGTTGACCTTCTTTGCGTTTTTCTGGGGTATTGGCCAGACCATCACCGTCTTGGTCGCCTACGCCTTTTTGCCAAAGTACTCCTGTGAGGGCCCAGACCCAGCACACTGTCCTTCCCACGAAAACAAGGGCTGGAGATATGTCTACTACGTCAACGGTGGTATCGTCTTGGTTCTTGCCATCCTCAGATTGACCGTCATCAAGTTGAAGGAAACTCCAAAGTTCTTGGTTGCCAACAACAGAGACGCTGAGGCTGTCGAGGTTTTGCAAGAGATTGCTGTCAAGTACAACAGATCCTGCTCTCTCACCTTGGACCAGCTCCAAGCTTGTGGTGAAATCACCTCCAACGATGACTACCGTAAGCACTTCAACCTCAAGGGGACCTTGGTGTTGATGTTCAAGCACTTGAAGGTCTTGTTTGCAACCAGAAAGTCCACCAGATCCACCATTTTGTTGTTTTTGTCTTGGTTGTGTTTGGGAATTGCATATCCGCTCTACTCGTCTTTCCTTCCTGTCTATCTTGCCACTCGTGGTGCCAACGTCTCTGCCCCAACCGTCAACGGTGTTTACAGAGACAATTTGATTTCCAACGTTTCCTCTGTTGGTGGGCCTTTGATTGCTGGTGCCCTTCTTTACTTCTTCCCTATCTTGGGTAGAAGAGGAGTCCTTTTCATCGGGGGTATCACCACCATGGCTTGTTTGTTTGGGTACACTGCGGTCCGTACTCGTGCTCAGAACGTTGGACTCTCCTCGGCCGTTTACGTCACCTTGTACATTTACTACGGGGTTCTTTATGCTTACAGTCCCGAGGTTATGCCTTCGTCCGCGAGAGCCACAGGGAACTGTCTTTGCTTGTTCTGCACCCGTTTGGCGGCTGCAATGGCTCCGATCATTGCGTGGTACTCCAACACGTCCTCCGTCGTTCCAATTTGGATTTGTGGGGCCTTTGTGGGTTTTATCGGCATCTTGGCCTTGTTCTTCCCATTCGAACCTTCCAAGACTAGAGTGGTCTAAGCTGCAACATCCAGCCGCTTCACAGCAAAGGGTGTGTGGACAACGTGTGTCTTGTCTTGTGGATCTTTTAAAAAGGCAAAGTACACTCAGATTGTCGGCCAGAAGTCTATTCGTATACAGCAGGACGTCGTGTGCATGACATAAAAGCGTCGTTCATCTCGAACTCTGTTGTGCAACCTTACGTTGGCTGCGAAATGCAACTTCGTGAATTTGCGATTGCAAATTTGCACCCAGAGCTGCACAAGGACTGCGGAAATGGTCCTTGTGATACCTCTGTCTTTGCCTGTTGCTGTTTTACGGACCTTCTGACTATCACACCTTCTTATAAACTCTAATTCTATCTTCCTACAGTATATATTGTCCACCATATGCAGGTCATATTTATTACAAGCGTTTTCTTAGACGAATTCTATACGTAGATTGCACGGAGATTGTGCTCGAGGTTGGTAGTAGGTATGTGATGTAAGGGTTTCTGTCAGGGTTGTACGAGTTGGATACAGAGTGGCACAACATTCTTGAGATCTTATTTAATGCCCATTTAGAATATCTTTGAGGTAATGGGAGCCATTGAGACATTCTCCAGAGTATTAAAGCCCATTTGGGATTTACTCGGGAACATTCTCCAGCCATTTGGGACATTCTCCATTACAGGCATTTGGGATATTCTCGAGATGACCTCAACTTAAGGTTGAACCACAAGCAGACCGACCCAGAAGTGTCATCCCATCCTTCCATCAACTTGTCACACTATCTTCTGATACACACTTCCTTCATGTAAACACTTCCCTCTGGTACTTCAAGTGCTTACTTTGCCTTCAAACAGTACATTCTCACTGGATACAACTCCCTTGGAAGACCCTTTTGCACGTCACTGGCAATCAACTTGAAACCAGCCCTTTCAAACAACTCTCTAAACTTGGCGTCAGTTCTGGTGACACTGGAGTCTGTTTCATCAAAGATATCATCGACAGGAGCGATATTCTCCTTGACGACCATGGTCCCTACACCACCTGGGATAAGGGCCTCGCGGCATCTGATCCAGAATGCAACCAACTCGTCGTCTGGCAACTGGCCCACACACCATTGGCACCAAACAAGCCAGTACTGGCCCTGTCTGTTTGGAGGTGGGACCCATTCTTGCATGCCTATGTCGTAGATGTCGCCGAGCTTGCCCTTGGCTTGCACACCGGTCAACTCGTTGGCCATCTGAGCAACAAAAGGCTTGACGGGCTCAAGCAAGTCGCAGACGTCCGAGACTTTCCACAACAAGTCTCTGGTGATACGCCCAATGCCCGCACCCATGTCGATAGTCACCTTACGGTAAGGCTCGGGACACACCATACGCAGTTGGAGCTTGCGGAGAAAGGTCAGCGAGCCAACAATGTCGGCCTTGGGAACCGGCGTCTGCTCGCCGAAACCGCCCAAAACACCGTTCACGCTGGCCGGCACAGAGGTCCAGTACTCGATGGCGTCGTTGTAGTTGATGTTGGCGTCGGCGGGGCCGTCCACCACGTAGTCGTCGTCCACAGTCTTGATAGGCATTGGTGAATGTTGCACCGCACGTGATTGAAAATTTATGCTCATCGGGCGGTCGCGTGACACTGCACGTGAGTATAGACTTTCTTGGTGGCATCACATGACCCAACCGTTGCAACGGCCGATCACGTCGAGATTCATCTCTCTCGGCTAGTGGGGGCTGCAGATGCAGTTGCCTGGGCAAGATCCTTGGGAAGTGCTGCCAAGAATGACGCTGGAGCGGGCAATTGAGTGTCTGCCGTGTGTTCTGGGCTTGTTGGCTGGCTGTGGCTCGTATTTGCATTTCCATTCGTGACACAGGCACGAGTGGATACAGCCCTTCCAACGTGCCCCCTTGTAATTCCCTGCCGAGGCGAGGCATTCCCTTATCAGGATCAGCATGGAATTCCGATTCAGGCTCGGGTTCCACTTTGCGTGTGCTGAAAATCGTACTGTGTGCACTGGTGTCCCAGAATCTGGCCCGTAGAAGACGTCCCCACCACTCAGCTGCATGCCATGGCAGGCCTTCGCACGTCAGAATTACACTCACCGCTTAGCTCGGATCTGGCTGGGTTCCGGGTTCCACCCGTCGGATTGGGGCGTAAAACACAGCATGTGGAGGGCACAGATGCGGACCACATTAAGCCCAACACACCGTGCTTAGCACCAGGAACCGTTCCAGAAGTATACTGAGGATACCAGAGGTTTCTAGAATGGCCTAGACCACCGAACCCCCCCTTCATCCCGCCTTATGCTGCTTTCTGGCCTCCAGCGACCGCCAGATTACGAGATCGAGAGTTATCGGAGACAGCACCGGAAAAGTGACACAAACGCACGCAGTTCCAACGTCAGCAGCCGTGTACGAGAAGTCCTCCAATGGTACACAAGCGATGGGCAGCAACCCGCTATTTGTGATCAGACATGGTGATGTGCCCAGAGGCTGCCAAGCACGGGTGCTTGTTTCAGGAAAGGATGGAAACGCCTAGCTATTATCTCCAATTTCCGCCGGACACAAATGGAGATATGTCAAAGCAGACGGTCCGACACACACCACCGCCAGCACACCAGGGTTCGAGCAACTAGCACCAAATCCGCCGCCAGCACCAGTGCCAACCAGAGCCAGTCTCCAAGTGGCCACCCAGCTGTGCACAGTCGGGCCGGGAGGGAGACATTGCCAGGATTTGCAACCATCGCCAGTCCGCGACATTCCCAAATTGGAGTATAAATATGCTCATATAGGGCGCTTTTTGGAGAGATCCAAAAATCACACATCAAAGAGCCAACACCAAGATGATCTTGATAGACGACGTCAAGTACCTGTGTGTGGAATGCATTCGAGGGCACCGGTCGTCACTGTGCCGGCACCACGCCCGTCCGCTCCTACAGGTTCGGTCCAAGGGCAGGCCCAACGTGTACGCCAATGGGAACTCAAACCACCGTATTGCCGTCTTCGCAGAAGAAACCAAGGGGGACACAGAGGCACCCAAGCCAGGCACCAAGCCGGGCCCCATCATCGTGCTCCGGGCCTCGCCCAAGCAGGTGATGGACCTTGAGACCGGCCAGATCATCGGCGCCTACAACGAGTCCACCAACAAGACAGACGTCAACACCAAGCCGCCGCCGCCCATGATCAGCAACGAGAGCTTCATCAACACCTCCACCTGCTGCTCCAACCACCCGGGCAAGGTCACCAAGAACTCCATCTGCCAGTGCAACAAGAGCAGGAAAATAGTCAGCAAGTCCAAGATCTTGAAGACCTACTTGAAGCGCCACCTCAAAAAGGACCCCGAGATGAAGTTGGAGAACGACGACGTATTCAAGTGGCACACAGAAGAAAAACCGCTACTTGATTTGATAAGCGTGCCATCCTGCAGTGTCCCTGGTAGCTGTGAGTGTGGCGACGACTGTGGGTGTGAAGGCTGTGATCTGCATCCCAAGAACGTGCCGGTGCAAGCACACCAGCACCAGCTCCACCAACCCCAAAACGACTGGCTTAATGGCGTTTTCTCGATGAACGGGATGCCTGGCCAGGTTGTCCAGAACCCGGCCCCAGCTGGTTGTTGTGCAGAGGGGGCCCAGCACGATTATCCCTACAATGGTCAGATGAACACAAGTAACAGTCATATCCATAGCAGCGGGCAAATCCATAATAACGGGCATATCCCTAATAGCGGGCATGTCCATGATCACGGGCATATGCAAAACAACGGGAACATCCCCAACAATGGTCACATACAAACAAGTAACCGTCACATCCACCCCAATGAACTGGTTCAATCTCAACAGCTTTACTCCGGGGAGCAGCCTCACACTAGCAACGGCCACATGCAAACGTCCAACGGAGGCACCTTGACCCTCAAACAGGAACCATCAGACTCCAAAATCAGCTCGGCTCGAGATACGCCAGACTCGTACACCGTGCCGCCCGCAAGACACGTTCTCGGCTTGGACGACGTGATGCCCGACCACATCCAGGGCCTGCATCTACTTTCCTCCTCTGGAAACACCGTTTTGGACAACTCCATGGGCACGCAGATGGGCAGCTCGGTGGACCTCAAGAAACCGCTCGGGCTCGACCTCGAAATCAACTCCTTCAACTACTTTTCCAACTTGTTGAACTCGACAGAAGACGACTCGCCGGCCAACGACTGCATCTGTGCAGCCAACGCCTGTGCCTGCACCAACTGTGAGGTTCACGGTATCATAGATGGGTTCAAGTTGGACGAATACTTTGGGAACGACAACAAATTGCTGACTTTGATCAGTGAATTCGAGAAGAAGGAAACTAATGTAAACTTGTAAATAGAAGGGTTATCCGATACTTGGGATATAGGTAATTTTCACGGCATTATTGTAGAGGTGTAGGATTGGGATTACTCTAGAAGATGGCCATGTGGGGCTCACCACTAGTAACTTGCAGCGACAGTTCTAGTCAGACTTCTCAGATGGTAGCGACAACAAAGACAAAGAAGATATCTTCAACGGATAACTTTAAACTATAAACACCAATATGGTCTCTTTTCTGGCTCTCCAAGTATCAAATAACCATCTTCAGTCTCTACTTTACTTCAGTTCTAATAGCTAGTTCTGTGTTTTCATCATCGCCAGCACTTAGCGAGACCTGCCTAACTTTGTTACTCCTCCCCAAACTTTGCTGCTGACTTCGCGATTCCTCCCTAGACTTTGTTCCTTACTTTACAATTCTCCCTAAATTTTGTTTGTTACCTTGCGATCCTACCTAATTTTTGTCGCTAGCTTAGCGACGCCCCGCGCCAACATCGCTAACGTCAATTTCCATCGCCGCCGCTACCAGTTCAATTCTCGCACAGATGTTGAAATTTCAACAGATTCAAATTTTATCAACATGGCTGAACCCAACGAGCTCTCCTACTACCTAGGAGACGCAGCCGAAAACATCGGGAGTTTGGATGTTCCTCTTTCCAACGGGGAGATTGTTTCCATCAACCTTGTGGAGGAACTTCCAGAGGACCCCAACGAACTTATCTCATTTCTTGAAGGTGAAAACTGTGCCAAAAAGTACTGGGTCAGTGTTGCCACGGCGTACGTCCATCTCAACAAGTTGAGTGAAGCCCAGCAGATTATCAATCACGCTCTCACCAGGCAGTTCACCGACGACGAAAAGGTGGCATTTCGCTCGTACTTGGTGTGGCTCTACCTCAAGATCGGTGATGAACAACACTTATCTTTAGCATCCACCGAATTGGCACAATTATCCCAGGTCGACAGCTCCAACAACACCGCCAACATATTGGCTCAGGCTGCCTTGAACCTCTTGAGAAACAGAGACGAAAAGGCTCTTGATATTTTTGAGAAGCTCCTCAAGATTGACGCCCACAACTGTTTTGCTCTCTTGGGGAAGGCCCAGATTGTTTTGAGAAAGACCAAAAACTACTCCAACGCCCTCAAGTTGTACCAGCAAGTGCTTGTGCTCAATCCTTTGATGAAGCCAGACCCAAGAATCGGTATCGGTTTGTGTTGTTGGTTCTTGAAGGACAGAAAGATGGCCACCAGCGCATGGTCCAGAGCCTTGGAGTTGGATCCAAACAATATCAAGGCAAAGGTTCTTCTCAACTTGGCCGATTTCCACTCCACCTTTGTCGAGTCCTTGTCGGATGACGAGTTCTTGCAAAACTACAAGAAGAGTTTGCACAAGGCCGTGGAGTTGAGAGAAGGCAGCCCAGTGGTGAGTCTTGTTCTTGCTTCCTTCTTCTTCTCCAAGCAAGATTTCGAAAAGGCCAGGGAATTGGTTTCCAAGGTGTCTGACGACATCATCCACACCGAAATCACAAAGTTCAACAACTTTAATAAGCTCAACAAGTACCAAGCAGGTGTCTTGAGTGAGTGCTCGACGTTGCTTGGTAGAATCGAATTCTCTCAACTGAACTACACATTGTCGTCCAAATACTTCCAGATTGCAATCAAGTTGAACGACACCAACTCCGTTGCCAAGTTGGGGCTCGGACAGTCGCAGTTCCACCGTGGGTCCATCGAAGAAGCCATCATGACCTACGAGTCCATTCTCCGTGGTAACGTCAAGTGCTTGGAAGTCAACTACGCCCTCGGGTTGTTGTACGCCCAACAAAAGTCAAAGAGAAAGAATGAACAGGCCATCACTATCTTGGAGAGATACGTCAAGTTGTCGCTCCAGTCGAAGGAACCAGTTGCTTTGAACGCTTACTTGACCTTGAGTAGGTTGTACGAGCCAAAGGACTTGAACCAGAGTCTCGCCTACTTGAGCAAGGCCATTGAGTCCAGAAAGCAAATCGGGTTGGACGCTCCGTTGGAGGTCTACAACAACATTGGGGTTTTCCAATTCATGAAGCAAAACTACGAAGAAGCATCCACATACTTTGGAGATGCCTTGAAGCTAACCGACAATGTTGATTTGAAGGTGTCGCTCAGCTTCAACTTGGCAAGATCCAAGGAGATTGAAAACCAAGCGGATGCTCTCGACATGTACGAGTCCTTGCTTCAGGAAGCACCTTCATATTTCAGCGCCAAGTTGCGTATCTTGTTCTTGGACGCTGTTTCGCTGCAGAAGTTGTCCAAGGCCGAGATTAAGAACGAGATTGACCAGTTGTTGGAGGAAAACGCTCTGGATTTGGAAATCAGATCCTTTTACGGGTGGTTCATCAAGAACTTTGGCAAGAAGTTGGGTTTGAAACCTGATGCTGACACTGACCATCAAAAGGAGACCTTGGTCAAGTACGATTCCCACGACTCGTATGCCTTGATCTCGTTGGCTAACATCTACTGTATCATGGCCAGAGACTCCAAGGACGACAAGAGGAAAAAGTACTACATCCGTGCCATTGAGTTGTTCACCAAGGTCTTGTCGCTAGACCCAAAGAACGTGTATGCTGCACAAGGTCTTGCTATCGCCTACATTGAAAACAAAGAGGTCAACAAGGGATTGGATATCTTGCGTAAGATCAGAGACTCTTTGAACGATATTCTGATCTACCTCAACTTGGGGCATGCCTTGGTTGAGTTGAAGCAATACAGCAAGGCCATCGAGAACTACGAACTTGCTTTGAGCAGATTCACCGACGGAGAAGACTCCAAGATCCATTCATACTTGGGAAGAGCGTGGTACTTGCGTGCCCAGGAAGAAAAGAACCTCGATTCTTTCAAGACCGCCTTGGAGTTTGCAGAAAACGCCTTGAAGTATGCTGCTGGTTCTCATGGATCCCTCAAGTATAACTTGGCATACTTGCAGTTCCAAGTTGCTGAGTTTATCAGTAAGGTGTCCATCTCACAAAGATCGCTGGATGACATCGAAGAAGCCATTAGAGGGTTGGACAAGGGTATTGAGATCTTGACCGAGTTAGCACAAGAAGACAATGCACCATATCCAAAGGCCGAATTGCAGGCCAGAGCAGACTTGGGGTCCTCCACGTTGCGTGTTAGATTAGAAACGTGTTTGAAGGAAACCAGGGAGCACTTTGCGGAACTCGAGAGCAAGTTGGACAAGGCCAAGAAGGAAAGAGAAGAGGAAGAGGCTGCCAAGTTGAAGGAGCAACAAGAAAGAGAAGAAGCACGCAAGTTGAAGGAAGAGGAGATCTCCCGTCAAAGAGCCATTTTACAAGAGCAAGCCACACAATGGGCCGAGGAGTCTCGTGCCAACATCATTGTGGACGAGGATGGTGATGTGGAAGACGACGAAGCAAAGGGCAAGAAGAAGAGAAGAGGAAAGAAAAAGGTGGAAAGCGACCCAGAACCAGAACCAGAACTCGACCTCGAAGCCAGTGCTACCGAAGAAAGCGACACCGAAAGTCCAAAGAAGCAAAAGCCTGCAAAGAGAAGAGCAAAGAGAATCGTGGAAGACGACGATGATGAAGAGGTCAAGGGCAAAAAGAAGAAAATGAAGTCCCAAGAGTTCATCAAGGACAGTGACGAAGAGTTGGAGGGTGAAGATTTGTTTGGAGAAGATGCCGAGTAGCCAAGCTACTCCCTGTGTAATATATAAATACTAAACTGTGAGTTTGTAGAGGGTTGCGGATTAATTTGTATAACAGTGAGTTGGGATGTTTTTGAATGGGCAAATCGCTAACCTAATGGCTAACCAAATGGCTAACCTAGTGGCTAAACCAAATGCTCAGACCTTCAAGTGACTTGTTTACGTCTTGAAACTATAAATACAAAGCTCAAACCTTCAAGTGATAGGTTACGTCTTTGAAACTAAACTCTAAACCAAAAGCTCAAACCTTCAAGTAACTATTTTACATCTTTAAACTGAACTCCTCTCTATTTTAAACTATACACTGACTAGCAGTGAGTTCTATTAACTATTCTGTGATATGAGGAGCATTTTGAAAGGCCGTATTAACAAATCCTGACCCTTATTTCTATATTTTGGTATCATCTTGAATCCAACAGCTTCATTTTAAGTAATCTGGTACCTTTCTTTTGAGTCTATCACCACCTCTATCCCTCTCTTTCCTCAATCCCTCATCCACCTTCTCATCTGCTTGCTGCTCTCAGCAGTGGCCCGGTACAACTTCTTCTCAAACTCGTCCAAGGTGTACATGAACTCGCCGTTGATCTGCTTGTTGGCGTTGTTTGCAAAACTGTTGATCTCCATGGCCCTTTCTCGAAGCATCTGGATCACCACCTCGATCAACTCAGGCTCTGTGAACATCAGGCCCCACTTCTCCACTAACTTGTAGAAGTTTGCCATGAGTGCGTGCAAGTCAATGTGTGTGGCGCTCGTTTTGATGGCACTCACCACCTTTCTGGATATGGCTTCTGGTTCACACAAGTCGATGAACTTCTCCTCCGAGTTTTCTTTGATGTCACAGATGGAAAGCACTTCGGCCAACCACACGGGGAGGTCAAGCTTGGTGTCTGCATTCACAGCTTTGCCGGGGTTCCCTTCAAGGTACCCAAGCCCGGGAACAGTGATGTTGAACCGACAGGGGATCTTTTCCCCGTCCGCAAGCACGTCGTCGAGGTCGTAGTAGTCGCTCTTCATGGTTGTGTTGATAAAAATCACGTCCTTCATATAAAGCGCGTTGCAAAATAACAGTGGGGGAGCTAGTGGGGGGACTATGAGGGAGTTGATGGGGGAGCTACTAGAGAGCTAGAGAAGGGTATCGTTTTGTAGTGCTTCTTCAACTGCTCTAAAGGAATAGCGTTAGGAGATGTAAAGGATGGTTCTGGTTGAGTATTGTGGGTCTAAGGTGCTTGCCCTACCCTGCGTTGAAGAGGAGAAGTAGCGATTGTATAGCACCAAGAAGGTATAATTGGTCTTTCATTAGGTCTAAGGTTCTTTAGAAGACTCTTCATAGTTTTGAAACTGAAAATTGAGTACATGTTGTTTAGTTGGACGGGTTGGATGGTTACGTTGGAAGAAGTGGTTCGCAGCCATTTCGAGTTGCAGCAGACGGAAACTCAGCAGCAACGCTAAAAGAGAGAACGAGAGGCACCAAATAAGAGTAATTTTTGCTGAGTAAAGTAAAGCCTTGGAAGCTGCTTTTGTTAGTTTTCATGTTGGCACTTCAGAACTGGGTCTGGCTGGTGCCCCAACTCATCTCACCACGCTGCAGCGAGAGTGCCGCTGCTACTGCTGGCATATTGAAACAAACAACACTGACCCATACTCTCCTATTATATATTACCCCCATACCTCCCTCCAACTCGCATCCAACTTCATTCAACCCATCATACCCACAGCTCATTTTTCGTCCCCTCCGTAACAATACGTTGGTCAGCATTTGCAGCCAATACCTGTGATCATCATACTCCACACATGACCTAGCTTAACTCCCCGTTTTTGGGAATGGGAGATAACTGAGAGTTGCTAAAAGCCTCCTGGTACCCACTAGATACTCCCCTCTGAGCCTTGTTTCCTCTTGACTTTGCCAATTCTCTGTGTGGTGGATTGTGGAGGCCCACCAGATGTCGCAGCTCGCCCGCAAAATCGTTTCTTCAGATTCTTATTACAACCCCGTTCTCAATATTAAGCAGCCTATGACTGAACCTACGGTACGTGAGGGTACGCTGAAGCAACAACACACACTGGCCCGTGAAGGGACTCTGAGTGACGGTGCCTCTAGGGCACCGCCGCTGTCTGTGGAAGCAACGACGTCCCCAGCGGGCCCTGCGCCTCCTGCTTCCGGAGACCCATCCCTGGCAGCAGCCCACAAGGGGCCCAAGAGCCCCAAGAATACCCACCTGAAGGCCGCCCAGAAGCACAACCAACAGCTCCTTAACTCCCTTAATCACTCACATCTCAACTACAGCTCCATCCCCAACGAGAACCTCCGTGTGATACCTGCGACTCCGATCGACCACCTCCCCGAAGATGAGGAATCCCAACCGTTGCTACCCAAGCCGGTCCACAAGCGCAGATGGTGGCCGTTTGTGTTTGCCATTCCACTCATCTTCCTTCTTATATGGGGTTTGAGCAAAACCTTCAAGTTTGACGTGCTAGACGCCGTGGTTTACCAGATAGATGACATCTCCATCCAGGGCATCAACGACAGCGGAGTGGACGTCAATGTCAAAGGATCTGTGTCCATAGACTACCAGAACGTGCCCAACATAGTGTACCGGACCGCCTTGAAGGGATTTGGGGCGCTTTTGGGCACTGTGGTGATCCTGGCCCCTCCCAAGGGGTACAAGGTGTTTGTCAAGCCGTCCGATACCCTGGACGACCCCACCCACCTACTCAACGTGGTTCCGCCTGAGATCGAGGTGAATGTCAGAGACAACTCCTTCACCAAGCTCGACTTTGTGGCCAACTTGCAGGTAGTTCAGGACAACTTGGTCCAGTTCGAGTCCCAGATAGACAAACTCCTGAAGGACGAGTTGATCAAGTTGGACGTTCGTGCTGGGGGCTACGCCCGGATCAGAACCAAATTCGGACACTACTCGACTCCCCAGATCTGGGTTGACGACAAGATCCAGTTTGAAACAGACAACTTGCTGCCCACCGTGCAGGTGAGTCTGTTTGGCATCGACGACGACGGCACCGACGACGGTTCCTTGTACATCAAGATTGGAGTGAGCTTCAAGGACACGGTGCCCATCCACATAGAGATCCCTGGCATTGACTGGGACGTGTTTATCGACGGCTGTGACCGTCCCCTCAAGTTTGGAGACTGGGAATCCAAGCAACTCACCATCTTCCCAGACACCCCGTTTGACGTTTCCATCAACGGGACGGTGTCCGAGTTGGACGAAGGTCTTACCGAAAGGTGCAAGGACGGCTTCAACCCACTCAACAAGTTGGTCCAGCGCTACATAGAAGGGTCCTACATCCACATTGCCATTCGGGCAGCCGAGACCCAGCACAACTCTATTCCCACATGGTTATATGACATACTACACTACAAGTTATACGACATACAGATCCTGCTTCCTCCACTGCAGTTCATGCCCGACTTTAGCCTTGAAAGCATGGATCTCCAGTTGGCCAGCGACGACGTTGATTTCCGCTTGGAATCCACCATTTCCATCTTATTGGAGGCACTCCAGGCCATCCAGTTCAAAGTTCCTAGTTTTCGGGGCAGTTTCGTCTTGAAAGACAAGCATTCCGAGATCATGAGCGGAAAGTCCAGTGGTGATAGTTCTGTTGAGTATACTTCAGATGGAGACATCGACATGCAATTGAAAGACTACGAAATCAACTTGAGAGACCCACATCGTGTGGGGGAGCTTCTCAACACCTTTCTCAACGGATATGCTTTAGATAAGTACTACTTTGACGTGAATTTGACAGACATCCACTTTATATCCAAGGTGTTCAAGTCCAATTTTGATTTCAGTATCGACAACTTGACATACGGCGGAATCGAGTACAAGTCCATCTACGACGAGTTCCTCAAACGGTTGAACATCTCGATAGTGGAGATGAACTATGTTGAGTCCACCCAGCGCACCATCAAGGTACAATCCAAGATCTCGATGCTCAATCCCACGCCGTACTCGTTTGACTTCTCCAACGAGGAAATCAAGTTTGACGTCAAGTTCAACACCAGCAAGCCGTTCGGGACCTTGCTGTTGCGAGACGTGGTGATTCCTGCGCACGAGCAGTTTGAGTTGGACGTCGACGTGGAGGTGTTTGTTTCGTCGGATCCGCAGTCCAAGGTGTCGTTGGAGTACTTGATGAGCAGGTTCATCTCGAGAGAGGAAAACAGGATTGGAATCGGCGGCAACTCCATCAAGAACCATCCCAGGTTTGACCAGGTGTTGAAGGCCGTCAGTATCCAGGACTTTGTAGTTCCGTTTGTTGGGTTTGGGCAGGAGTTGCTCATTGACTCGACGGTGCATGTGTTTGGTTCGAATGTCGAGCTCACCGTGTACAACCCCATCTCCAACCACGACGTGTCGATCGTCGTGTACCAGGCAGAGGCCAAGTACGGCGAGACGGTGCTTGGGCACTTGGCACAGAAGATAGAGTTGGTGGTGCCTCCGGGCGTCTACCACACCGAGAAGATACCCATCCGGGCCAACCTGGTGGGAATGGACATTTTGAAGAAGGCCATGAACGGCGACTTGGTGGTGGACGTGTCGAGTGTGTTCAGGGTGGAGGTGGGTGCGTTTGACGTGGATTTGATGTACACGGGAAGTGGATTAAAGACCGGTGTGAAGTTTTAGGTGGGTGGAGAGATCCTGTTGTCTCCTAGTTGCTTCGAGTTTGCTTCGAAAGTCTCAGAAGTCTGCTCCTGTTTCGTGTATCAGTGTTTTGCAACCATTCATTGTTCAGATGAGTTTATCTATGATTTATGACTATAACGTGTAGAGGGATAACGTGTAGAGGGATAACGTGTAGAGGGATAACGTGTAGAGGGTATGTGAAGTCGATGTTGTAGGGGGGTTAAAGAAATGTGGTGAGCAAAGCTGATGCTGTGTTGTTCTGCTACGTTTCGATCTGAGGTTACGCCAGCCGGTTACTGGTTCGTGCAATCTAAACTACTGGTGATGTGCTAGTTATAGAATGGGTGTCCACCTTCTTCACTACATTCACTTCTACACTACATTCACTCTTCTCCTGTACATCTCTCCTCCACTACATTCCTTCTTATCCTTGACATTGTGCTCTGATCTGTGCCTGGTGATCTTGTGCTGGCGATCTTGCTGATGATCTTGTGCAACAATGTCAGACAGACCCAAAATGCACAACTCCCAGGCTGCCCCACCAATCCTCCCAACGTCTCCCAAGCTCTCCTCCACCTCGATGGCCAGACTCATCCCGGGCGATTGCAAATCAGGAAAGGTTGCACGCCCGGTTTGCACCATTACCGCATTGGGAAGGCGGTCGAAAAGTCTCTCCATTCGAAGCACCAGAGACAGCGGCACAGGTAGCTCCTCAATAGTCTACCAAACACACTAATCCACACTAGCCCACTCCCGCCAACACCATCCAGCCCTACCTCACCCAGTACCATCAACTTTTGCTTGCCCAGCACCACCCAGACGGCCCCGGACCACCACCTCCCTTGGCACGCAGAGGCGCCTAGACCCTCTGTTTAGGCAGCCTCCAATCTCTTTTCGGCTGCTGCGACAGCGGACGACATTCTGTCAACACCCTGGAACTGGCAACAAGGGACCGTACAAGCTCGAAAAACACAGACCAAGTAGCTGTACCAACACATGGAGGTCCTCCTGAAGCGCTAAGCTTCACCATTTACCTCTCCCGCTTTCCTTCTTCCCCCACGCTGGCGCTCCCCCATCTCCCACCCTGGAACACCTTCCGCTTTGGGCATTCTAAAAATAGCCATGTTTGTTTTTGTCAGCCAATAATTTCACCGCAAGGCAGGGGTCGTGCGCGGGTGCCAAAACAGCAGCAGTAAAATTGCAAACAGTCGACTCGTTTTTTTTCTTTAACAACCACATTCGTTATTGACAACATGGCTTCCACCTTAAAGATCTCTACCTTGATTGTTTTGGCAGCTTCCTTGAAGGCTGTTGTTGCTACTCCACCAGCCTGTTTGTTGGCCTGTGTTGCCCAAGTTGGCAAGCAGTCCAAGTGCAACGGTTTGCAAGACTTGAGCTGTATCTGTTCCGACAACTTTGACAGCGTCGAGTCCTGTTTGAAGAAGATCTGTCCTAACAACAACGCTGACGACGCCATCAGCGCCTTTGAAGGTTCTTGTAAGGGTTTCACCAACAAGAACGTTTCCTCTTCTTCCAGCGCTGCTCCATCCAGCTCGTCTGTGGTGTCCTCCTCCTCCAGCGCCGCCCCATCCAGCTCTGCTGCTTCTTCCAGCGCTGCTCCATCCAGCTCTGCTGCTTCCTCGAGTGCTGCTCCATCCAGCTCCGCCGAGTCCAGCTCCGCTGCTCCTTCTTCTACCGAGCCAAAGTCCTCTGAGGCCCCAGCCACCACCTCCTCCAAGGCCGCCACCACCGCTCCATCCACCACCACTCCAAAGGCCACCACCTCCGCCGAGACCTCCAGCGCTGCTCCTTCCTCCTCAGCTGCTCCTTCCTCCTCTCACGACATCAAGCCTGCTCCTGGTGCTGCCAACGGCTTGCAATTCTCCTACGGTGCCGCCATTGCTGGTTTGGCCGGTATTGCTTTGTTATAATCATACCCTGCATAGAAAATTGTGTAATCACATTGACGGATTTGAACCTGTAGCTGCCCAGCAGACGTGTAGTCGAGACAAGCGATTCGTACGGATCGAATTGTCAATTTCAGGGTTGCTGTCTATGATCATCGCCAGGCACTGCTCATCGCCATTTTCCTCGTCAGTACTTTGAGGCCCCCCGATGTACTCGTCAGTCTCTAGGGCATCGCAATTGCTCGTCAGTACTCCAAGGTCCCCAGAAGTACTCGTCAGTTGTCGTCAGTATGGATCAGCGACTCGCAGGAGTGAAAAGTCGCGAAGCTGCAAATTGGTCGGGTTGACAACCTCCCGAGGAGCCAAAACAAACACCAAGAAAAGGATCAAAAGAGGAAGGAGGAGGAGAGGGAGGAGGAAGGGGAGGAGAAGTGGAGGGTGTTAAGGAGCTAAGGGGTGGTAAACAAGAAGTGAGTAGCTAGTAGCAAGTGGGTGGTGAAGCCGAAACGAATAGAGGGTGGTGGTAAAGAAGAGACAAGGGTGGTAAAGGCGACAAGCAGCAAGAGATTGTAGAGAGGAATGTGTGAAAGTTGGACTAATTCGACTGATAAACGGCAACAGAGTTTGACCATCAGAAGAATGCAGAGACAAGTAGAAGAGTGTGGTAGAGAAGAAGTGTGTGGTAGAGAAGAAGTGTGTGGTAGAGAAGAAGTGTGTGGTGGCATTGGCAGGCTCATTAGACTGACAGGATCATTAGACTGAAACTGGTGACAGATTGACCTCGAGTATGTAGAGTGTTTGACGAGCTAGGATACAACAATACAATACTTGGTGTAGCAGAGATGAGTGACTCAAAGATGAGACGAATGACTTTGTGGACCCTGTCTGCAAGCGTTTCCAGCGTAGTGGAAAACAGCACCATTCTTCCTCTGGTATCTGTGGGTGAGATGATGCCAGAAAGAATTTGCAGCAAAACTATGAATGGACTATAACATGGGTGTCCAAATTTCAAGCAGATATCTTGTTTGGTTTAATGCCTGGTTTGGATGCAAAAAGGACCTTTTGAGTGATGATTGGTGTTTTGCCAGAAAGTGGCAGATGAAGCGTGAGGATTAGAGATTCCATGATGTCGATGGTTTGAAGTTCCATGGTGTGAAGTTCCGTGGTGTGTCGAGGTTCCGTGGTGTGTCGAGGTTCCAGTTTGGAGTTCCGTGGTGTGTCGAGGTTCCAGTTTGGAGTTCCATGGTGCTTGGAGTTCCATGGTGCCTGGGCGTTCTGTGCTTCTGTTTGGATGTTCCAGTCCTAAAACCTGCTTAATATCTTGATATCCCAAAGGTCTTAATACTGTCCTCAATATCTAAAACAACTTGAATCTTCAATTCTTCAAGACCTTGCCGGTTCAAAAGTTTCGACTTGGGAGTCTTGTACACCCTCAGATTTTAACCTCCTACCGTAATTGGTCCAGAGAGCCTGGACCTTTTATCGGTCTTTTAGGTTTGCCAAGGTCCAAGTGGAAGCTAAACCGTTTCTTGGCTACGTGCCTTGGGCGTCCTTGAATCTCGCCAAATTCCTCTCTTACGCTTTGGGCTCCTGCAATCTATGGATTTGGCCATTTTGCATGCCCTGGTATCTTGTACTCTTAAATGCTATGACCCTCCTCGTTTCTTGGAACAAGATATCCTGATTCTCTGGGATCTTCAACCCTTCAGACCTGGCCTATCTGACATCTAGATGGCTCCACTGGACACCCAAAATTGGAAGAGTATTTCTGTGGAACACTGTCGCCGTCCAGGTGTGTTTCGCAGCCAAATCTGCATCACTAATCTTCCAACAGCCAAACACACCTCTATTACTCCAAAGAGACCCCCATACTGATTCAGAAATACCACTAAACGTTTGACGTCTTCTTAACGTCTCACAATACGTGCTGTTCTTCTCTGTGGTCGATTTTCTCAACACAAATTACAACTTTGACTTCGAAAGATTAGCCAATTCAATTTAGCATAGCCGAAAGGACTGTGACTCGGGCTTGCAGGCCGGTTCGGTGTACTGGCGGAGGGCCCCGCTGCCCATGCCCAGCCGGGGCTCCGTTGTCTGGCAGGGGACGGCTGAACGGCCCGGAGCCCCGAAATTCACAGCCAAAACTCCTCCTCACGATCTGCCGAGCTGCAGTAACCACTATGACGACTTGCCGCTAACGAGACACGTCATAGCGGTTCCCGCTGAGGAGCTGGGGAAGTAGCAAGCCGGGGCTCCGTCTTTTCGCAACCTTGTCCAAAAGCCTATTTTCGGAGCCCCGCGCTGCACTAGCCACGCCGACGCAGTTCCAGCCGCAACCGTTGCAGCCCACGGTCAGAGCTATCGGAGGCCCGGCAACGCTGCAACGACCACGGCACCTGCCAACACGGTCGATTGCCGGGGTGATGGGAAGCTGGAGGCCCCAACTTCGGGCCCCCCTGCCCCCTGTTCGTCCCCCCTTTCTCACCCACGATTTGCGGTACTTTCTACCGGTCCATCAATTGCTATTGTAACTCGTGTGCTGGGACTCCATTGGGCAGCAGGCCGCCACCGCCAGGCTGCAGCGTCCCAAAGTCATGCACATGCTACCCCAACTACCCCAAAAAAAGCATGAGCGATTTTGCGTCCGGTCTGGGTACGTCAACCAACTTGGGGCCAAGGTTGCTACACCTTGCCTAATTCGGAGACGTCGTTCGGCATTCTCCAGCACCACCTCAACCAAGTGGGCCATGGACGGGAGGGTTCAAGGGCCATTGCCAGCGTGGTACTCGGGCATCCTCTGGCGACCTGCCATGTTTGTAGGTAGCCCTTTTAAAATTTCCAAATCCGTCACCCTTATCTTATCTAGCCCACTTTTGATCGGCGCCGCGGACCACCCGATGATTTTGTGGTTGCAGCCAAGGGAGGAGCAAAGAGATAAACATATATAGAGGCCAGTTTAGACCCAATTTCAGAAGCAACAATTCACATCTGAGCTTCTGCAAACATGAGTAAAGAAGTAACCATCAGCGCCAAGGCGACCGCCTATATCCCATACACCTTGTTCTTCGGGACGTTTGTCGACACGCCCAAGTTGGGCGACTTGAACGTGTGCTTCAACACGCTTGTTGGTGTCACCCAGGCTGGGGAGATTGACTATATTTACAAGAACTACCACCGTGCCGACCACAACGGCATGTCCCCTGAGCAATTTTTCAACGAACAGCACTACCGTAACCGTGGCTACCGCTGGGGCAGATACAACTTTGATTTTGTGGACTACTCTGAAGAGCCAACAAAGTTCTTCTTCCCTGGGTTTGTGGATACCCACATCCATGCATCGCAGTACCCCAACATTGGTGTTGGGAACGACGTGCAGTTGTTGGACTGGTTGTCCGAGTACACCTTCCCGTTGGAGGAGCAGTTTACCGACACCAACTCGGACAAGTTGACCTTTGCCAATGACGTGTACACCAAGGTGATCCAGAAAACGATGAACAACGGTACCACCTGCGCCTCCTACTTCACCACCACTGACCCGGAGACCACCAATCTCTTTGGTGAGCTCTTGTTGAGACACGGCCAACGTGGTTTTGTGGGCAAGGTGTGCATGGACCACAACGACCCCTGGGACTATGAGGAGGACTACGAGACGTGTGTGTCCTCCATGACCAAGTTGGTTGACTACATTGCGCAGATCAACCCCGACGGCGAAACCTTGGTCAAGCCCATTGTCACTCCCAGATTTGCCCCCGTGTGCACCAGCGAGTTGATGACCTATTTGGGAAAGTTGAGCAGGGAACAGGAGCTTCCAATCCAGACACACATCAGTGAAAACAAGAAGGAGATCCAGTTGGTCAAGGACATGTTCCCCAACTCCAAGTCGTACGCCGACGTCTACGATCAGCACGACTTGCTCACCCCAGGCACCATCTTGGCCCACGCCGTGCATCTCTCTCCCCCAGAGAGAAAGTTGATCAAGGAGCGTCGCTGTTCCATCAGTCACTGTCCTACCTCCAACACCTTTATCTCCAGTGGTGAGGCCCCAGTCAAGAAGTACTTGTACGAAGACGGCATCAACGTGTCCTTGGGAACGGACGTTTCCGGGGGCTACGACTCGAGCATCTTGGCTGTCTTGAGACACTCCATCTTGGTGAGTCACCACTTGTCGATGAAGAAGGAAGAACAAAAGGTGAGCATGGCCGACGCCATGTTCATGGCCACCCAGGGTGGTGCCAAGGCTGTTGGCCTTGAAAATATGATTGGGTCTTTTGAGGTTGGTAAGAAGTTTGACGCACAGTTGATTGACTTGAAGTCCAAGGGCTCCAATGTGGACGTTTTCGACTGGCAGGTGCCTGAGCCAAACAACAAGGAGGAGTCCATCAAGTTGATGAAGGACTTGTTGGGCAAGTGGGTCTTTGGTGGTGACGACAGAAACTGTGTCAAGGTGTGGTGTAATGGTAGACAGATTGTCAACAAGTCGTCCAGGTATGACTACGACGACAGATGGGTTATGGTTGACAAGTGGGATTAATGTGGGACGGCTGTGCCAAAATTCATGCTTTGATAGTGTGCTGTATATGTATTTATAGGTAATGGGATCATTAGAATGAGGAGTGTAGGTTGGGGGAAGTGGTTTGTGTATGGGAGTTCGAAACCAAGATTGAATATGGGTTGTTTGGGGATTATGGTAGGTGTATGAATAGTGGAAGATGTCAAGGAATCCATTTGGTGTAGAGTGTTGTGTAAATGGGACTTATGGTCGGATCAGTGTGAAGTTGCCAGGAAGTTGCCGTGAATTTCAAAGCAAAATGACTGAAAAGGTGGTAGATTTGAGGCATTTCGTGTAACCCTTCATTGTCCCTAACCGAAATGGTTGCTTTAAGATGTTGATTGTGATTCTTTCAATGTGAAGTTGGCCAGGAAGTTGTCGGACATCTGAGTATCGAAGCAAGTCACTGATTGGTTCTTACTTTGAAGCAGGCCGTACAACACTTCAGCGTCTCTATCTCAAAGGTGGTTCTTTAAAGAATCTTGAGCACATAATAGTCGCCTCAAACTGAATGTAGTCAGGAAGCTTTCGGAAATGACTGAACTGGTTCCTGTTTTAAAGTAGTAACCTTGCGTAGGAGTAGGTGAAATGTTACTTGTTTTAATAGCATTGACGTGTGGCTGCCAATTGGGAGCTTATATGGATGTTGTGGGACAATGAATACTTTGAGGTGGAGCAGCGTCGACTCTGTGGAAATGGGGTGAGTTCGTCCATTATGGCTGTGGAGTCACACAAATGAATGCAAGCGGTAGAGTGCAAATGGATTGCTGATTGGAATGGACTGGGAATTGTTTCGATAGCACCTAGGAGAGTTGGTGCTTTTATTGGCTTTCATTAACTTGGCAGGGTTCTCCTCAGTTGTGCCTGGAATGGCTGTGGCACCAGTGTAGTTCGATTGCTGCAAAAAAGTAACGAAAATTATGAAATATTGAAGAGGTGGAATTGTAGGGTCATTTCAGATGAAAGGTGGGAGTTGGGTTCAAGGGATGAGGGGAAGGGTGGGTCGGGGTGGTCGGGTAAGTATTGGGTAGATGGACTGGTTTGGTTTTTTGGTGGTGGTGGAGTTGGTGTGAGGAGAGTTTCTGGAGATTTTCTGAGGAAGGCTCCAAATGGCCGAAGGTGATTTTCAGGCGTACCGGAGGAGAATGTCGCTAAACCGCAAAGCCCGCTATTTTTCTGCGTGAGTCTCGCTGTTGTTGTGTGCGTAGGGACATGAGCGCTAAGCGCCAGCCGCTACGACTGGTGTGCTTAGGGGTGTACTGGTGGCCGCGTCGCTAGAGATTACTCAACCACAAAGGACTTAGCGCTACGCGCCTACGCCGCTGGAGACCTGTCCTGTGACTTGGCGCTGTGCAATTGCGGCTACGCCGCTGGCTATCGAGAGTGCTGTCTTTAAGTTTGGGCATGCCGAAGCGCTACGTGCAATTGCGGCTACGCCGCTGATGCCACCCTCGCTCTATCCTTAGCGCTACGCGCCTTTGCGGCTACGCCGCTGGAGACCTGCCCTGTGACTTGGCGCTACGCGCAATTGCGGCTACGCCGCTAGAGACAACTGCGAAGTACTTAGGGCTACGTAGCGCTACGCGCTGATTGCGGCTACGCCGCTGGCTACCGAGAGTGCTGTCTTTAAGTTTGGGCATGCCGAAGCGCTACGCGCAATTGCGGCTACGCCGCTGATGCCACCCTCGCTCTATCCTTAGCGCTATGCGCTGTTGCGGCTACGCCGCTAGGAGTGGGCGGGAGAGTGATTTTCTGGCCAACCTCGAAAAAATCCTCGCTAAAGCTCCCGCTACCTTTGCTGCGCGCTCCCAGCGTTTTTCGCCTGCCATCGAGGTGCCATCGCCATCAGCCAAATCCTCACGTGAACATATATGAAAAAATTTAAACCACCATGGCCAAAGAGAAACTCCCCCCACCAACACCAGAACAAATCGAGCAGCTCCGTAAGAGAAAGCTCGAGGAGGACATCCCAGAGGGCATGCTGAAAAGCGCCTGGAAAAAACAGAAAAGACTAGAGAGATGGGAAGAAACACGCGATCAGTACATACAAGCCAAAAAAGACAAGAAGAAAGCAGCCAAGCAAAGAAGAAAAGACGAACTCGCCCAGGCCAAGGAAGAAGGCGAAAAGACCGGGGACCTCACCAACTACCACCAACTCAAGAAAGGCCGGGCACTTCCCGAGAAACAAGAGGCCACAGGCGTCAAGGTGATCATGGACTGCGAGTTTGACGACTTGATGAACGACAAGGAGATTGTGTCGCTCTCCAGCCAGATCACCAGAGCATACTCAGCACGCAGACACTGCCCGTACGACGTGCCATTGACGATTCTGTCCTTCAACAAGAACCTCAAGGTCCGTTTCGACAAGGCGGTGGCCCAGTACACCAAGTGGCAGGGCGTCGAGTTTGCGGAGAACGACACGCTCCGCGACCTCCTCCCCACCGACAAGGAGGCCCTCGCCAAGGTGGTCTACTTGACGGCCGACACCGACGAGGTGATTGCGGAGCTCGAGCAGGACCACACGTACATCATCGGCGGAATCGTCGATAAGAACCGCCACAAAAACCTTTGTGTGAACAAGGCCAAGGAGTTGGGCTTGCGGGTGGGCAAGTTGCCCATCGACAAGTTCATCGAGGTCAACGGCAGACAGGTCTTGGCCACCTCCCACGTGTACGAGTTGATGTGCAAGTGGTTCGAGCACGGCAAGAGCTGGAAAATGGCCTTTGACGAGGTCTTGCCTCCCCGGAAGATCAAGCAACCCCAGCTGCCCGCCGCCCACGACTCGTCCGCCACGCCGCCCGCACAGGCCCAGGACACCCAGGACGCCCCGGCCTCGTAGCCCGAGCCGCCAGCACCGCCCACCAGCACCCAGCACTCCATTTTCTCGCTCATACCCCTCCTCCCACCGCCTGCCCTCCCTCCATATACCTAATTGATACATTCCTCTCGTTGTGCGATCTGTAGGAAAAAAACTCGCCCCTTGAAAATGTATATAAACAAGCAAATCCTCACATTTTTATTTACAATCGAAAAGGTATGTATGAAGAAGAATAGCACGCTAGAGAACAGAAAAGTCGAGAGAGAACACGCATCAAAGACGGTTCTGGGACCCTCCACACCACGCAGACGATGACCGCCGGGCTGGATCATCCGATTCGGCCCCTCCAGCCCGTCGGATTTGCCGTTTTTTTTTTTATTTATGCTTGACAGTACGATTCAAAGTGTATGCATTACATTGTTGTTACAGAAGGGAATGGATCAGAGCATCAGAAGAAGCGATTTGCAACACGGCGCTAGCACAGGCAGCACACCTGCCGCCGCCCTGGCGTTGCCGCAATACCCACACCGCTGTCAAGTCATCCCCACGGCGGTGACACCTGATTATCCCATCATTCGTTTCACCTACACTGCCACCACAAATTTCGCACAAGACAAAAAAAACATAACAAAAAATCAAATCGTCTGTTAAGCCCTATTATCAGAGTTATATCCAGTACCAATTATAATTGTGGGCAGGAGGCGAGGAGGCCGTGGAGGGCGCCAGCGAGGCTGGGCGCTGTGAGGCCACCAGCGGAGGGATCCGCTCGCTGGACAAACGGTGCCAGTGTTCCCGCAGCGCCCACCCCTCGGGCCGCCCCCTCCCCAAATCATTAGAGGAGCCTGTCTCATTTTAGATTTTGGTTTGCTGCTCGGATTTTTTTTTTAGCACAGACACACCCGAAATTTGTCTATTTCAAGTTCTCGAACATTTTTTTGTTGATAGATATATTTATATAACACCATACTAACTTTTTTTTGGCCAGTTGTTGATATTTATTGATTAGAAGATGGTTCCTCCTCCAGCTGAAATTCGTAGAAAGTTAGTTATTGTTGGTGATGGTGCATGTGGTAAGACTTGTTTATTGATTGTTTTTTCCAAGGGCACTTTCCCAGAAGTGTACGTTCCCACTGTTTTTGAAAACTACGTTGCTGGCGTCGAAGTCGACGGAAGAAAGGTGGAATTGGCATTGTGGGATACCGCCGGCCAGGAAGATTACGATAGATTGAGACCTTTGTCATACCCAGATGCCAATGTGATTTTGATTTGTTTCTCTGTCGACTCCCCAGATTCCTTGGAAAACGTTTTGGAAAAGTGGATCTCCGAGGTGTTGCACTTCTGTCAGGGTGTCCCAATCATCTTGGTTGGGTGTAAGAGTGATTTGAGAAACGACCAGCACGTCATTGAATCCTTGAGAGAACACAACCAGCAGCCCGTCACCACCGCAGAGGGTCAGGCCGTTGCCCACAAGATTGGCGCCGCCGACTACTTGGAGTGTTCCGCAAGAACTGGCCTCGGTGTCAGAGAGGTTTTCGAAACCGCCACCAGAGCCTCTTTAAAGACCAAGGAAAAGAAGGAGAAGAAGAAAAAGTGTGTTGTTTTGTAACCCTAAGCATAATTCATTCTTCAATTCGGTATTATCTTTGTTATTGTTTAGTTAATAGTCTGGAACAGTCTGCTTTTGTAGCCCTAATACCTAACCGACTCTTTGTCCCTGCTTCCTGCCAGGAGGGATTCCTCCACGAACCCTTCTTCTGAAGCTTTCGGTCGTCAAGTCCAGGCGATCACCTCAAATCGCTTCTCCTCATTACGTCATTACCGTGCCTTGCCATGTCTCTTCAGCCGTGGTGGACTGGGCTGCTGGGTAGCTCGATCTGGACGCTGGGACGTTTCCAGCACCTACACCGTTCCAAATGCCCCCCCGTAGCACTCGTTCCCCCACCCACACCAGTAATTAACCCCCGCTTGCCTGGATACAACTGCGATGCACCTCCTGCTATAACGGTCCACGTCCACATCATGCGATGTCTCCTTATCTCGGGACAAGTTACCCCCAGCCGGCATCAGCCATGGCACCAGCAACCGCCGTCGCTACCACAACAAGACAATTCCGGTAGTTTACCCATTGGCCGTGGTCGCTGGGGTTCTGCCATCGCCCTGCCACGGCGCACCCACTCTCTCGCAGCCAATGATGACACCGGCCTCCAAACACAGCCCAGCACAACACAGCCAGCATCGATAAAAATCCAAACAAACACGTCAAGCAGACCCCTGGTGGAACCCCCTACCCTCTAGAACATCCACCTAAACCGTACACCTCCCAGATCTCCCGAATCAGCGGGCCTCTCGTGCTGGCCCAAACGGCCCCTGTGTACAGGCCTGCACACAAGCCAGCCAATAAGTTTACAGCAAAAATTTCCAAATCTCAATCAACAATGTTATCCAGAACCTTCAGCAGAGCCGTCAGACAACAGGCCCGTTTCCAATCCAGTGTTGCCAGTGCCACCAAGTCTGTCACCGGGTTGACCAAGGATGAATTGAAGAACAACAAGTTTGCCCAACAGGCACCTAATAGAGCCACCACCTGGTCTCCAACCCAAGAGTCCAGAGCAGACGTGATTGCCAAGCACCCCCACAGATTCGTCCAGAGGGACTTGGAACAGCAACCAAGACCTTACGCCGCCATTGACTTGATTGCCCAGGAGCCTGTCAGATACTTGAGCGAAGGCAACATTGCTGTTTGCGACGGAAACAGAGGTTCCACCTTGCAAGGCCATCCAAAGGTCTTCATCAACTTGGACCAACCAAAGCCTGCCACCTGTGGCTACTGTGGGTTGAGATACGCCAAGGAAGAGCACAAGGGGTTGATTGAAGGTAGCCAGTAGGTGTTTTCCGACCCCACATTGACTATCGGAATCGTTGGCACCGTTTAGTTTTCTGGCCGACTATAGAGCTTAAAGTATTGGATGGAAAGGGGTAGCGAGGTTTTAGATGGAAAGTTGTATTGAGATGAAAGTGTCTTAAGATGAGGTGTCTTTAGATGAAAGGATGAAAGGTGGATTAAAATGAAGGTTGTCTTGTGAACCAGTGGTCTTGTGACCGGGCCCTTCTGAACGGCTTGTTTTGAACGGTGTTCTTTAAGTTGTTGACTATCCTATACTTAAAATTCTTGAGTGGTCCAGTTTTATCCTAACCTTTTAAGTTATCTTAGGTTCTTTGTCCTAGTTGTCCTTGGTTTCTTAGTGACGGTCCTCATATTTAGCATGTAATATAGAAAGATTATGAAGATGTAGTGTAGGAGATGAGTGAGTTAGTGGGGAAAGGTTGATAGGGTCCATGTAAGGACCTCGAGAGTGTCAAGGAAGTCCTCGAGAGTGTCAAAGAAGGCCACGAGAGTGTCAAGGAGGGCCACGAAAGTGTCCAAGGGAGGCCACACAGGCCAAGCCCATGGCAAAGACAAGGCAAAGATAGACCAACGGCCAATTGCCCGCTAAAAACCACCCAATCCCAACTCACCAAGCAACCCACCATCTGAAACCAACCCTCACCTACAGGCCACCCATCTCCGCTCACTTCACAATAGAATGCTCGCTAACGCCGGACCTCGCTAAAATCGGACCCTGAAATTCCACCAAAGTGGCACCACTAGAGCTTCCCTAATCCCCGGTCACTCTCCTAATTCCTCTTAAACTCATGAACCATGTATCCATTCTGGAATTACCTCGCTAACCATTTCCTTCTCTGGGTTGTAGTGCTGCTTTTCCGTGGCCGAGCTTGCGGTGGCTGCACCACCAAAATTTGCAACCACTCCTATTTGTCAGTTGCTCCCCCAAAAAGGCTCCCAGTTGCTGGTCCCCCAACAGCGACACCGCCAAAGAGCCTGTTTTTGGAAGCCGTACCGGAAAAGCCCGCTCCAACGTCCTGTGACTGCAACCTAAAAGCAACGCCCCGCATGCAAGTGAACACCGGCTTGGCGGCCAGTGACTCTGGCCATGGCGCCAGAACCAACCCCCAACAGACCCAGGCATCGCCACGGGCACGGACGCTGACTCGGCCACGTCCCCGGCGTCCCACACCCGCCAGGGTCCTCCACGGCGGGCGGTCTTAGTAATCGCCATTCGCAACTCCGGGCAATTTTGCATAATGCAGCCACAGTGCAGCAGCCAATATATAAGATCGGAAAAATACCCTCAACTTCCACCACACCATGTTTCGCCAGTTGCTACGGAAAGGAGCCGCTGCAAGAGCATTCAGATACGGCACGCTAGTGGGCGGAGCGTTTGCGGGTGGTGCCTTGGTTGCCGGCTGGTCGGGCAGCCCGCTTGTCGGCCGCTCCCACGCACAGACCCCACAATCCACCTTGGGCAGCTTTTCCACCACTCCGTTGGACACCCTCGATCTGCCTGTGTACGCCAACGAGAAGGAGTTCAAGGAAGGCCTTGCCAAAATCACGGCGGTGGTGGGTGCCGCCAACACGTCGCTCGACGGCGACGTGCTCAAGGCCCACAGCGATCTGTACTACCTGACCCACCACCCGCCGGACCCCAGCAACCAAAAGCCCAACGTCATCGTCTACCCCGACACAACGGAGCAGGTGAGCCAGATCCTCAAGATCGCCCACGAGTACCACATCCCGGTGGTGGCCAACTCCGGTTTGACGTCGCTCGAGGGCCACAACATGCACACGAGAGGACCCCACTCCATCTCGCTCAGTTTCCAGAACATGAACCAGATTCTCGAGTTCCACCCGAGCGATCTCGACGCCGTGGTGCAGCCGGGTGTGGAGTGGGTGGAGTTGGACGACTTCTTGCGTTCCAGCGACGACGGCAGCCACCTCATGTTTGGCCCCGATCCCGGTATAGGCGCCTGCATCGGTGGCATGGTGGGCACCTCCGCCAGCGGAACCAACGCCTACCGCTACGGCACCATGAAGGAGAGCATCGTCAACCTCACGGTGGTGTTGGCCGACGGTACCGTTATTAAGACCAGAAGAAGACCCCGCAAGCTGGCTGCAGGCTACGATTTGACACACTTGTTCATCGGCTCCGAGGGAACACTTGGAATAGTCACCGAGATAACCGTGCGTTTGAATGTCCGCCCCAAGAAGGAATTGGTCACAATTGCCAGTTTCTCTCGTATCGCCGATGCTGCCCTGACCGCCGAAGAGATCATCAGCAAGAGTGGTCTCCAGCTTAACGCTATTGAGATTGTTGACCTGACCATGATGTCCTTCGTCAACGCCAACGCCGGTTCCGAAACTCCATACCTCGAGAAACCCACCTTGTTCTTGAAGGTTGGGGGCAGGGACTTGGGCGATATTGAAAACCAGTTTGACGTGTTGAAGGGCATTTTCAAGAAGCACAACCTCATCTCGTATGAGACCGCCAAGGATGAGGTCGAGTCCCAGGCCTTGTGGTCTGCTAGAAGACACGGTTTGTGGTCCACCGTCGAGTTTGGCAAGCAAGTCTTGGCCGATAAGGACGACGTCCAGGTCTGGACCACCGACTTTGCGGTGCCCATCTCCAAGATGTCCCAGTTGATTGCAGAGACGAACGACGACTTGAACAACAACGGGTTTAAGGGCAAGTTCTCGGTCATGGGCCATGTTGGGGACGGTAATTGTCACTTCTTGTTGTTGTACAACTCCCCAGACTACCCCAAGGCACACGAGTTGGTCGAGAGAATGGTCACCCGTGCCATCAAGTTGGACGGAACGTGTACCGGGGAGCATGGGGTCGGTGTGGGCAAGAGAGTCTACGTTGAGGAGGAGTTGGGCACCCCGGCCGTCGACTTGATGAGGCACTTGAAGGTATCTTTGGATCCTCACCGCATCTTGAATCCCGACAAGATTTTCAGAATAGATCCAGCGGATCAGTTGGACGAGTTGTTGAAGGGCCATCAAGTGAAGGAAGTGCACCATCAATGTTGTCACTAGAAGGAGAATGGGCGAGGAAGCAAAAAGATCCATAAAAGAGGGAACACATCCAACTGAGCTAGAGTCAGTGATGCAAGAGATGTAGTGTTTCATAGAGGAGAATAGGATAGTTGATTAAATTGAGGAGCGCAATTGATTGTAGGACAGACAAATGGGATGGCAGCGGAAGCCTATCAACACAAGGATGTGTGTATTACACCATTTTCTACGGTTTTTCGAATTGGCAAGTTAGGCAATCCCATTTTATCGGAGCACTTTATCAAACGCAAGACCTACGGCCCAAATGAAGGTTTTAACCAAAAAACGTTTATACTCTTGATCCAACTTCGTATTTAAATTTCCCTTCACAATACCCCATAAAACACAACTCTAAATGCATCCCTCTTCACTAATATAACCAACCCTAAACTGCTCCTCGCCCCCAAATCAGTGGATAAAGCTCAATACCCATAATACTGACAAAAACCCAGATTTAACTTCCAACACCAGACCCACCAATAAGGCCATCTCGCTCCAAATGCACACACCAAACTCTCTTAGGCTTGCCCAATCCAGTAGAACCACCTGAAATGACACACCAGGCCGTACATGGTCCCCATTATGTGGAAAGCAGGGTCCGTCTTGTTTCGCAGCCATGTTGAAATTTGCATCTCCCATCTCCGAAACTAGTAATTTTCAGATTTCCCGATTCAGCAAGGAACCTGGAACCTGTCAGCCAAAGCTTCCATGACTTGGAGTCACATCTCGAGGAGGGCTGTGGAAGGGTACCTCAGACAGAGTGCTCCGACACACGCAGCCTATCGCGACAACTTCCCTTCGTCCAGCAGCGCAAGGCTGCTAATCGTGCGATTCTCCGAACCCAGCCAGCAACCTTATCGTGACGGCTGGGGTGGTGATCCCCACTGCCTGCCAAATTCCCACACCTTATCTCGTCTTTAACACGCAGCACTCTCTGGCATTTCCGAGGAACATCACACAATGAATACCCATCTTCACAAGCAGATGGATCTAGTCCCCTCCATTATTCTGTTGAGCTGGCTCCGAGTGTGCACGGATGTGTAAGCAGCAGGTGGCTCGACGGTACAGGGCCCCCAGCAGGCCACCCACGCACAGCAGACGGTGCCGTAGCGACCAGGAACACACAGAATGGACCGAACCTCACGTCCCCTCATTGCCCTCCACGTCATCGCACACACAACGAGTCCCAGGTCGCTTGCTCCATCCAGTCCCCTAGCACGATTTAGCTTCCACTGTAGCAGATGGACCGGGCAAAAAAATCATAACCACCTGCCAGATCTTGAGTCAACCCAACAATAGTCATCTGTAGCAAGACGAGACCGAGACAAGTGTGCCGTGACGACGGCAATGGGCCCATTCCCCGTGCCAAAGGCATTGTTCGGTGCCAAAGCAGAGCCTCTGAAAAGGTCCGGTTCAAAAAGGATGGGCCCCCGTTGGACACACAAAGCAACACAGCGACACTTTTCCCCCCGTAAGGGGAGCCCCCCGCTGGTGGTGCTCGCCTTGCTGCCAGTGCTAACAAGCACATGCTTCCCCACACCCAACATTTTTTCCCATATAAACCACAGCGACAGCCCTTGAAGAGAGGATGAGCATGGACGTATCCAACGCTGACTTTGACGTCAACATCCTTGACCACCCACTCACCAAGCCCAACATCGACCTCGGGTTCCCGCTCCCCATCGACAAGGAGACGTTTGTCGAGTTGGAGGGGAACGAAAAGACGGTGGGCGAGTCCTTCTCTCTCTTGTCCATGTACTTCAAGTACTTCACCAAGATTGACTACGACGAGCTCTACAAGGACAACGAGTACCGGTACTCGATGAACAAGCACCACCCGGCGTTCCACAAGAAGTTCAAGCAGCACATGGACACCAAGTTGGAGTCGGGGGACGAGCGCTTGGACGAGGTTGTGTACGGGCTCATCAACCAGGAGCTCAACATGAAGCTCATCAAGCCCAAGGACTTTGACGAGCGGTTCCGTGTCGTCAAGAAGTTCATGGTGGACTACTACAAGAAGGAGAACGAGAAAAACTTGCCCACCTTTGAGAGCCGCCAGTTCATCCGGATCGCCTTCATCACCGTCATCAACATCTTCAAGAAGATCTTCCCCAAGGGCATCTGGTGCAAGAAGCTGGACTTTGCCCGCTTGTACCAGCAGTACTTGAAGGACCCCATGTCCATCATCTTCCTCCCCAACCACCAGAGTCACGTCGACTACATCATCATCCACATGATTGTCATCCGCTTCGGTTTGTCCACCCCCGCCGTCATTGCGGGCGACAACTTGAACGTGGCCGTCTTCGGCAAGTACTTGAAGAACTTGGGTGCCATCTTCATCCAGAGATCCTTCAACAACGAGTTGTACACCGAGAGAAACCTCAACAACGTCATTGAGTTCCTCCTCTTGAACCACATCAACTTTGAGGTCTTCATCGAGGGAACAAGATCCCGTGACGGAAAGCTTCTTCTCCCCAAGTACGGTATCCTCAAGACCTTGTCCAACATCTTCACAGACCAGAGAAAGGTCAATTCGTCCTTCGACATGCTTTTCCAGCCCGTCAGCATCACCTACGAGCGTATCTACGAGGCGGACGGCTACCTCAAGGAGCTTATCGGAAAAGACAAGAAGCAAGAGAGTTTCTTGAACATCATCAAGAATGGGGTCAGTGGCCTCTTTTCCGCTCCTCCAGAGACAACCTACGACGCAAACGGTTTTAGTGAAAACCTCGATGCCAAGTTGACCGGCAAGATCTTTGTCCGTCTCGGCGACTTTTTCAAGATCTCGGAAACCCAAGAAGACGAAGAGATCAACTTGAAGAAGTTGGGTTTCAGAATCTTGCACGAAGTCAACAGAATGAGCTACTTGCCCCAGGTGTCCATCATTGGAACCGCCATCCAATGCTACTCCTACAACCACTCCGATATCAGGTTGTTTGACATCAAGAGAGTCATTCCGTACGTCAGAAGCACGGCTGAGCACCTTCGTGGAGAAAACCTCGAAAACCCGTCCAACTTGCAGATGATCAACTCGATTCTCGACTACGACGACGACAAGTTGGTGGAAGTGATCAAGTCCGAGGTCACCCAGTTCTTCAAGTTGGTCAGAGTCAACCCCAAGACCAACGAGATCAAGATCGAGAACCCAATCGAGTTGTTGTTCTACAAGAACCTTGCCATCCACTTGATTATCCAAAGATGTATGGTTGCCTTCATTCTCTCTATCTTGAAGGAGGTCCATTACGACAAGATCAACAAGCTTCACTACATCTTGACTTCTTTCATGAAGAACGAGTTCTTATTTGACTACAACTACAACCCCAGAGACGAGTTGAGCTTCATCTTGAAGGATTTGGTCAAGATGGGTGTGTTGCGTGAGGACAACTACGTGTACAGTGTGGCCAACGAGAGATACATCCACACCATGGGCAACATTGTCAAGCCGTTCCTCCAGTCGTACGTGAACTTGATCGACGCCTTGATGGACTTGAACAACAAGACCAAGGTGGGCTCTCGCACCGACGAGTCCGACCCCACCACCAAGGACTTGTTGAAGTACGCCATCAAGAAGAATGCCCGCATCCGCTTGATCGAGTCCATCAACAAGCAGTATTTATTGAGTGACTTGTACTACTTGGACAACTTGCAGCTTCTCGAGATCTACAAGAACCAGTCCAAGACCGTGGCCTACGTCAGAATCAAGAAGCACTTTGACTTGAAGGTGGTGATGGAATTCTTGGCCGAGATCTTGAGTGGAAAGTTGGAGAAGGAAGACAGGGAGATCGACTATGTTGTTGACGTGGTGAACAAAACAGAAAGGAATTGTGAAAGAAGTGGTGCCAAGTTGTAACATTGATGCATTCCGTCTCTCCATAATTTATCAAGCTTAGTAATGAAGTGCCTTGACGGCATATAGATTAATACGTAATACAATATTGTAACGCGAGGACTACTGTGTGTAGTGGAGAAGAGTTGGTGAAGAGTGGGTGGTGGATAGACGAAATATGAATTGGGTGGGTAGAGTGGAGGGTGGAAGTAGGTCCAGTAGAAATTGCCTTTGAAGAATGGATAAAGACCAATTGGCGATGGAGGGTCGATTAAGGTCGGAGAGACTCATCAAGCTGAATAGCTGCAATCACTATTCAGAAACCGTAATGGCTGCAATAGTTTTTCAGTTGCCGGGTAGACAATAGCTGAACCTAACAGCTCTTGGCCTTTTGGTTTAGCCAAGAAACTTTGCTTCCCTGCGATGTCCTTCTTCAAGGGTCCTAAGTATGGAAGGGTACCTGAAAACTATAAAAATTGTGCCTGGCATCTCTCTTCCAGCACAAACTCTTGTAGAAACATTTGAAAACAAGTGCCTGGACGGAAACTCCAAAGCTATTCCTTGAAAGGAAGTTTTCACATACGAATTCTCGGCTAATAGCATCTTAACACAACGCTTCCATGAATCCGACTAGGATCCGACAACGTTCTTTGTGTGAGGTTTGTTACTCTGACTCACAAACCAACGGTCAAAATCACAACAGTCAGGGTTGGCACCAGATGGAAGCTGGCGATCGAAGATCCGGGGAGACTCCTAGTACCCAAGATGGAAACAAAACCTTGTGAGTCAAAACTGACGATAGCCTAAAAGTACCGGAAAGGAAACCACCACAGGTATCTCTCGTAAATCACACAGTGAGGCGGTAGAATGAAAACAACCCAGAATTTGATAACCAAATTAGGATGCAAATTTGCGAGAAATGCATTTTTACATGGACACCAGAGCGATAGCATCACGCCCAACAAGCTGCCCCATGGGGCGGTATCGCTCAGTGTACTCCGTCAACATAGCCACCTCCGTCCCCATTTCAGGTCGTACGAGTCGGCAGTTGCTGCAAATACGAAAGGTTGTGATTCTGTGTACCTTACAGGACCTGTTGAATTTCACATCAACAGCTTTGTGTATACAGATGCAAGAATGTACGTGGAGTGTGATGCAATTTTCAGCATTGCAGAGGAGATGACTGCGGCAGCACCTGGCCAGACGGTCTTTGTTGCTGTCGTGACTGGCAAGGCAACCAACAAGAGCCGCAATTTGTGTGTGGAGTTGTCCTGGGAGTGCATAATGGTTGCCAGTCAGGTCAGCCAAAAGTTATTGATAGCCAAGTGCATCAGCATGCGTCAGTCCAAAAAGCAGTCTAAATTACGGAGCTCAGCAGAAGGACGTTAAGCACAATGCCCAGATAGCGTGGAGCTTTGTTGCGGGCAGTTCTTTGGGTCAGCAATCGGGCAATGGCTCTCTCGAGCGACTCGGGCCTCTTGGTGTGATTTATTTTTAGACACCCATGGACATTGTAGCACCAGAACCGTAAACTGCACGCAACTGGAAGAAACGCCTTAAAAACGGCACTGAGATACTGGCACTGAAACCACTATGCTTGTCGTAGATGAGCTCGTGTCGGCAGAGCTGCACAATTGCTGGAGTTGCTGTTTGAAAGGTAAGAAACGATTTTCTCGAAACGCCTTACCTTCCGCTCACCACACCCCACCCACATGTGTTAGAGGCTACCGGGCCACGACTCCCAGGTTGTGATCATCTGCGTAGAGCGGGCTATTGTGTCTGTAGTTGCTAGGAACCCCTCCCTGGAGCTCTTCCAGCAGGCGCTCGATACGGCTGTCTAAAGTTGCAGATTTCAGTGATGACGTCGTGCGTGGTCAGGGCTGGGTCTGGCTGCACCACACCCACGACAGCGGCTTCACGGAACAAATGACGTATGCACGGAAAGCCCCGCCATTGGGTCTCGGTTACCCTTATAGTGGCACTAGACAGAGTCTAGTTGTGAATTTGCAATGGCTCCAAGGGAGGGGATTCCCTCCAGCTTATGCTGCGCAGGTTTACACTTGAGTGTCATGAACACTGGGCAGAAAGCATGAATGATTACGAGAACAAAGGGTGAATATATTTATTACCAATCAAAGGAAGTCATACGAAGCCCGCAAAAGTCGGGTGGAAGGCGGTTGAGCCGGGCGGTTTGCCCAATTGGGGTGCCAAATCAGAGCTGTGCAAGATCATCTCAGCTCTTGAACAGCAGCAGGGCCAGGTTCTGGTCTGGCTGCCACGCTTATGTCTCAAACCACCTCCCGCTTCACGATGACTGAACTCATAACCCTCAAAACACCTCTTTGTTCTTTTAAGCTATTACAAAATAAATTTCTGAATTCCCGTCCTCTTTGGGATTTACGAACTTTCTTCCATGTGTGGTTCCAACAAAGCTACACGAACGGGGTGTCTAGATATTTAAATGGGGCCACCGACGTATATTCCGTAGAATTCAGCTATCCCGAAATTTCTATACAGATACCATGAACAACAAGTCGCTTTCTGCTCTCGTCATTCGTGGGTTCCAGGTGGTTTTCACCATCATAAACTTGGGATTGAGTGCGTACATTGTCTCCGGCGTGGGCAACTTTGACAGAACCAACTATAACGTGGCTGTTGCTGTTATCACATTGGTGTATATCATTGTGTTTGCCGTGCCAGCCGTCGGGAGAATCACTCCAAACATTGTGTTTCTCGTTGGGGAGATTCTCCTCTTCATCCTCTGGTTGGCTTCTTTTGCAGTCACCGCAGACTTGTTTGGCAACTTGAGTTGTGTCGATGTTGTGTACGGTGTTTATATCGATACCCTGTTCACCGATCACTACTGTAAGGCCGGTAAGGGGATGATTGCAACCACTCTTCTTGAGTGGCTCTTGTTTGTTGCTTCCTTGGTCTTGCACATTGTCTTCACCATTGTACCTGCCTCCAAGTCGGGCGAGTTCAACTCCTACGCTACCGGCGCTGGCTCCACCACCGTTGGCTACATTTACCCTGCCCACGAGTACTCCCACTCCCCAACTCACTTGCACTCGGCGGACAGAGGTGTCGAAGACCTCGAAAAGGACTCCGACTTTGTCGCTCCTCCTGAGGGTCCTCCACCAAACACTGTTCCTGAAATTGCCCACGAGAAGGAGTACGTCGAAGAAACCAGAATCACCGATGAGAATACCGCTTTGACTGATGAGCACCACACTCTCCTGACCCCATACCCTCAAGAAGACCACACCACTCCAACCATCAAGTAATCTTATAGCCTAATTAATTTATATTAATCTCGTAAGGAAGGAATGTAGCAGAGTACTGTGGCACTTGAGTCCGGTGCCCCTCCTCCCCTCTTGAGCAGTAAGTCAGAAGACTGCCTAGGAATGGCTGCGAATTCAAGTCATGCAAAAATCCTGCAACATGTTAGAGCCTTAGTTAAAGCCCCCAAATTAGAGATCCCTTCCTTTGAGCACAGCCGTGTCTGAAGAAATTGTAGCTTCTTCTGTGCGCTGTCCAATAGGATTCCACCGTCTCCACAGCTCCTGTCCCGAAGTGCTGACACGCTTCTAAAACGACGCATCCACCCCCTCCCAGAAATCTTGAACGCGGAGCATTTTAAAGTTGGAGGAGCATACATTGATCAAGAAAAATGCTAAATAAGCAGCTGTGATCACGCAGCTGACATTGCTACGTACAACCTTATTCCTATCTTGTTGCCAGCACCAGGATAACGTTTGAGTAGCGTGTATGGGCATGTCCTGAGCCTTGACGCTGTGTTAGCCGTGCATGGGGCGCCACATGCAGGATTCGCATCCAAATCGATCTTGCCTTCACGATTTCATAAGCATTGCTTCTGCTTTGGGCCGTGGGAAATGGCCTGACCTGTGTTTATAGTTGAAATTTTAGACAAGCGTTAACCGATAAGGAGGTTTAGGGTTGGAAAAAGGGTTGAGTGGTAGCCCTAGCCAAAGGAGTGGCCTGAGTGTTACCAGAGCCAAGCGTATCTGGACCGACCAAACTAGCCAGTGTAGAATACACAACAAACCTAGAATAATCTACCTAGGATCAGAGTGGCTGACGCCAACAGATGCTGCTGATTTGGCAGACTCATCCTTTTTTGTTCTTGAAAGCGGTATATTAAGTGCTTGCGGCAGCAGCAGCCGCAATGCTCCTTCAGCAGAACAATTGGAGTCGCTCCTTGCTCGGAAGGACACCAAAACCACATGCTACCCAGCAGCGCTACGCAGCTACGCTTTGTTGTGGTGGGCGATAGCGGGATCGTCCCCGCAACCCAATCTGAAATTCCCAGATAGACTTAGGCGAGCTGCATGCTGGGGACTCACCGTGTATCTTCTGGAAAAAAGTAAAGCGACACAATAGGCTATTGTTGGAACGGCTATTGTGGTGGACCGTATGTAAAGAAATTACTATAACTGTGATTCTAGACTAGTCATTCCACGTACCCACGACACCTTGTTTTGGCCAATTGTGTGTGGGCGTTTGGCACCCTAAAAAGCGTAAACCTGGTCGTGTAATTTTAATTGTTGCCGATGAATTCACAAATGAGAGTGACGGGTTTGGGGTCAGAGGAGCACAATATCGACCCGAATCTGCAACTTGGCGAGCGTGTGACTGTGCGGGTGCAAGTGGGCAGCCGAGGGTAAGCTGAGTGGTTGGTTTCTGGTGTTTGGCCTTGGTTTTTGCAGCTGCACCATTGGAAGGGGAGCGCGAGCAAAACACATCAAAGTCGTCGTCAAACGTCCCATTGACAACTCGTACGGTATCCAAGATGATAGAACATTGGGCTACATGTGCTACTTACGCTCTCGGTTTGTGGCAGCTGCTGAAAAGTTTGTATAGAGCTGAAGCGCCTCAGGAACACTGAACGTCTATCACAGGCTCCTAGTGAGAGAACTAACAACTGCTTAGCGGTGGTGCATATCTGGGGACCTGAAATATGCCTGGATCGAGCAAGCAAGAGAGCTAAAGCTGGCAATGCAATAGAAACGATCCTAAGCAAGTTCTAGAGCTGGATCCAGTCAGTGCAGCTGAAGCTCACCTGTTTCACCAAACGTACAATAAACCGTGCTGCGGTGAGACCCCTGTTGGGTGGGACCCCAGCTCAGCGAAACCCCTACGCAGCGGTTTCTTCAGTCTTGGATTTGCAGCTTCTATAATTTTTGGCTCTTTTCAGCGAATTATCAAAATAATGAACGGAACATGGTAAGTAGAATCAATATAAAAGAGGTGTATGATAACTGGACAGCCTCAAACGCTGCTAGTTTAGCCGATTGGGGTGTCATTCATAGAAGGTTGTACTTGAGTGATGGCGAAGGGTACAAAATTTGTGCCTTCAGCAGAGGCAAGGTTTGCATGCAAGATGGATTGACTTCTGCGGTGGACGTAGGACAAATCGATGAAATAGATACAGAGAATAGGAGCTTAGATCCAGAGAATAGGAGTTTAGAGAATAGGAGTTAGGGGATTGGCGCAGATTATGGGGAGATCTTGGAGTTGCAGCCAAATTATGCAGTGTGTTGGGACAAAAAGAGAAGAGGGGCTGAGGTTAGTCAGGAGATGTCAGGAACGTTGATGATGTGCTGAGGTAGGAGCTCAAGGAGGTTGGGCGAAGTGCCTAGGGTGGTGTGGCAGGCCCGGGAGAGGCAAAGCAAGGGTGAGAGACACAGCCAGCAACGTTCCTACCAGATGCGTGGATGGCATAAAGCAGGCTAAACTACAGAGGTTCCATTATGTGCTCTGCTAGAGCGGTGGACCGAACAACTGGCTGGGATTGCACTCTTAGCTGCAACCAGCATAATCTGGCCATGGTAGGTCAATCTTCTTCTTGTGGTGTAATTGTGTTGCCATGAATTGCACCAAAAACCACCACTGGCGATTATTTGCTTGTGTTCTTGTGATGTACTTGCAGCCGTCACCACCAGCTTAACTCCACCAAAGACAGCTGATCTCCATATTTGGCTTATGCGCTTTGCATTTGCAGCCGTCGCTACCAGCATAACTCCACCAACCATGTCAATTTTTGCTGTCTGCTTCTTGTGGTGCATTAGTAGCCGTGACGCCATCACCAGCATATCCTGGCGATTGCTGGTCACTATAATTTGATTATGTGTTAGCAAATGCAGTTATGATGCCATTAACTCAAGACCATCACTGAAGAGTTCTTGTGATGCCATTAACTCCACCAAAGACCATCACAGGTATGCTTGCGTCCTTGTGATGCATTTGCAGCCGTGATGCCACTTTGCTTAACTCCACCAAAAACCATCGCTAGTCAAGGCTGGCCAAGGCTGGTCAAGGCTGGTTGTGTCACACCACCACCCAGACTTTGCGACCACGAGAGTCTTCTCACCACCTGGTGCACTCATCGTCTGGTTCTCTCGCCTTCCCTGCTTCTAGCTCTCGCCGCTCTCACCGCTCTAATGGCAGGTCCGCCTTTTTCCGTAGCGCCGTTCGAATGCGGATGTAAGAAAAATGCAGCCTGCCGGTCCACATTGTTGTATTGCCAGGTGAAATTGGCTGAGACGAGCAACACAAGCAACACAAGCAGCACAAGCAGCACCAGACGAGCAGCACCAGACGAGAGGGCAGCACAAGACGAAGGTGGCTGGGCTCAAGGACGAGCAAAAGATATTGGCTGGGGAAGAGCAGTCCACGTGACTGCCCGTCTCACGTGACGGACTTCTACGGGCCCAGCGGCAGCACCCAGGCAACGGGCACAGCGGAGGTGCCAGGGCTTAGGCAGGCAGCCGGCAGCCGGGTCGCGACGAAGCACACCATGTCCACCTGCTGTAGACACCACCCGTGGTGACAGTTCTGCTGGGACGTTTTGGCATGCCAATTTACGAAAACGGCAATTTGCGTTTTGGGAAATTGTCTCTGCATGATTCTGTCATTCAAATCAGGAACATTGCGATGCGGAGTGAGTTGCCAATTCCATCTTGGCTCGAGCAGCAGAGGGGCGAAGCTGGGCCCAGGACAGCCAGAGGGAGGAGCCGGGGACGCCCAGCGCGGGCCCGCGCACGCTGGACCACTCGCCTGCTGTTTTGGCGAGATAGCCCACCAGACGGGAACGTGTTTGTGGTGTTGTTTATAGAGGGAAAATTTCAGTTAATGCCGATTTTCCGGCCCCAGATACGAGCTGGACGGGCGCTGGCACTGCCAAGGACCTCTGGCACGGCCCCGTGCCGCTGCCTGCCTGCCTCCGCTACCCGGCCACCACCAGGCCTGCCGTTCCACCGTGCAACAGGGCCCTGCTGGGAGAGGGGAGCCTCCGAGACCACCGCTTCCGATTTGCAGCCTCCCACAGCCCGTATCTAATTGGTCCTGCACACAGCGCCTGGCTGATACCCCTATTTTCAGCAATACAAGTCGAGGAGCAGCGACGACGGCAGGGCAGAGGAGGCCAGGGGGAGGCTAGCGGGCCACTTAGAGAGACATGTCCATGGTGCTGCTACCCTTCCCCCGCCCAAATATCCCCCCACCTGTCACACATGCCCGCCACAGCAGAGCCAAAAGTGGGCTCCCTATTTCTCGTAATCCCTCATCTCAATCAGGCTATGTGCAGTACAGCAAATACAAACATAAATACTTTTGATGTCGCTCAGCAAAAAGTTTAATTGGGGTACTGACTAGAGGATGAAGAAGGAACTCAAATACATAATAGGAGGCCACTTGTTGGTGATCCTCTACTTGGCGTACCTATCGTTTGACTTGATAACGCTTCTCCACGACGACTCCTTCACAGATGCATTGCTCGACGTGGAGCTCAACCCCAGCGACGGCGTGTTGGACAAGCTGTTGATCATTCCCAAGATCATCCACCAGACATACAAGACAACAGACATCCCCGAGATCTGGCAGCCCGGACAACGGGCGTGCGTGGACTTGCACCCGGACTACCAGTACATATTGTGGACGGACGACATGGCCCGGGAGTTCATTAGAGAAGAGTACCCGTGGTTCTTGAAGACGTGGGACTCGTACCCCTACCCCATCCAGCGCGCCGACGCCATTAGATACTTTGCGTTGGTGCACTACGGCGGGGTCTACATCGACTTGGACGACGCCTGCGAGCGCCGCTTGGACCCCTTGTTGACGGTGCCGGCCTTTGTCCGCAAGACCATCCCCACCGGCATCTCCAACGACGTGATGGGCGCCGTCCCTCGCCACCCCTTCTTCCTCAAGGTCTTGGACGAGCTCAAGCACTACAAGCGCAACTGGTTGGTGCCCTACATCACCATCATGTTCTCCACAGGGCCCTTGTTCTTGTCCGTCATGTGGAAGCAGTACAAGCGCTGGGGCGTGCCCGAGGCTGGCAAGGTGAGGATCTTGATGCCAGAGGACTACAAGACCCACTCCTACTCCTTCTTTGCCATTGCCCCAGGCTCCCTGTGGCACATGGACGACGCAAAGTTCATCAAGGGCTTGGCCGACCACTTGGTGCTCGCCGTCATTGGCGGATTTATGATTGCAGGCTTAATATTTTACATGGAGTACCTTTTTTACACATGGGTTTGCTCCAACCACTTCAAGAGACTCTCCAAGAAGGTCTCGGGCTTTTTCAAGTCCATCGTCACAAGCGTCTTTGCATATTTTAGGAAGCTGGAGGAGAAGTACGAGAGGTTGCCCAAGGAAAGGGTCAAGAGAAGATCAAGAAAAGACAGCAACTTGCCCGTCTTGGAGAAGATTGAACAAGACGACCAGACAATTATTGAGGAAAATACAACTCTGAGTAATCCTTACCACTTGTCGGAGATCAGTGGAAGTTCTGATGAATATGATGAGGATATGGTATGAATGATATGATAATGCATTAAACTTGTAGTAGGGGGAGTGTGGAGTGTTCTCTTGGTGTTCTTGTAGGAGGGGGGGAGTAGTGTGTGATGTGGAGTGTTGTCTTGGTATTCTTGTAGGAAGTTGTTCTTGCTGGTTCGCTGGTTGACTGGTTCCTCTTGCTGTCTTCTTGCCCCCTGTCCCAGCAATCAATGTATGCCCACCAAAATCTACTCTGCTAACGGATTGCCACTGTTAGATGCACCATGTTGGTCTTCCAAACCAGTTGACCCACCACGTTTCTTGATAGCAACATTGCAGCCCCGCAATAGTTGTTGCACATGGGCCAGCATTGCTAGGGTTGCTGCCCACCAGTGAGTCCAGCGACTTCGGCGAGTTCTCCCCCTACTACCTCACCAACCACCTACACACCACCAACGTTGGTGGCCCGTTCCGTGCAGCGGCTAACCTCCAACACTGCCTTCACCCCTGCTGGGCTATGCTGCCCTCTGCTGCTCTGCTACAACGGCACGTAGATGCACGGGCCGCCGTCACCCCGGCTCTGAGCCTCCCACCCTGGCCTCAGCCCGGTGGCTGTTGACCTGGAGAGCCTGGCCCATACACAGCGACGGCCAGATGAACGTCAGGCTCCTAGACGGGAGCCAAAAACGTCACCGAATACCTTATTTGCAGCTGCCCATCTCGGCTCTGCACGTAGCAATCTTAATCATCGCTAAACGTGCGTGGGGCGCGGCCACGGCCCAAAAGTTGGTCCCAGAGCCATCTCAAAATACGAACTTCTCGAGATCCCCCACGCCGTTACAAAAGCGTGGTGGGACCTGGGTGTTGCTATACAGCGGTGTTGTCGCCGGTGCCATGCCAGGGTCCTCCCATCTGCGGTGTGCTGCGGGGTGCCGTTCGCCAGCACGCAGCCGCAGAAAGCACCACAAACGGACCTAGCAGACCTAAAAGGAAGTCTGTATCTCTGGTGCACCCGGTGGATCTACTTGATCTGACACAAGGGCAGCGTGATTGTGGCCGGCTCATACTTGGTGTGGGTGCCTAGGTGGAAGATCACCGAGGAATGCCGCCCGGCGCTCAGATGCCTTGCTGCACCACCCGGCAGCGTCGGCCGTAAGCGCTGCGAGCGAAGCCTCTTGCATGGCCAACGGCGGCGGCGGCAGCCCGTCAGTGGCGGTGTTTCGAGTTGCATCAATTTGGGGGTGGGGTGTGGAGGCGCCTGGATATGTACGCTCGACACGTAGGACCCTGGCGGCGGATGTCTCGGATTTCTCGAGAACTATCTCCGGGAACACAAGAGAGCGAAGTAATATAGAAGAGAGAGTAAGAGAGATATATATATTAGCCTTGTTATGATGGTGGCTTGATTGTCAACATAACTATCTCCGAGGAGAAAAGAGAAGTTAAGGAGGTATCTTTACTATTGGTCTTATTATGATGAACTGTTGTAGTTGGATATTGACATATCCACGTCCAACGGATATTTATTCAACTTTTACTAAAGAGAGAAGGTACGAGAGATATCTTTATTATTGGCCAGCTCTGTTATAGTAGCTTGATTGTCCTTATAACTAAGTCCAGCGTACATTACCAGTAGCAAGAGAAGACTAAAACAGATATTGTAAATAACACCTTATCACTGTTCTAGTTTGCATATCGTCAAAACTACCTCCGAACTATTAAATTATCATCTACTGAAGTGAAAGAGAGGAGGCGGTGTTTTCACATAAGACACAACAGGTAACTCAGGACGGCTGACATGACAAGTTCATTAAGGCGATAGGGTGAGAGTTGGAGCTGGATTTTCCAGTAAAAAGGGTGCTACGACGACTCTGGTGAAGAAAGTCCCACCCTACATTATGTCTATGCAATGATCATTAATTATGCTCTATAAATTTGGTAAGTTAACAATGGTTCTAGCAGTGAAAGTAATGGTGGAGCTTAACACTTGGAGCACTCCAGGCTGAGTACGTCCTCTTATGTCTCCAACTCTACCTCTCGTTGAGTAGCAACTCAATGTAGTCGAGACTGAATAAGGATTCTGTCTTAGAAGGTACGATCCGTTATAATCAGTGGTGGCCTTTTCAGCGCACAGATACAAAACCACTGATATCCTATCACTTCACAGCTTATTGAAGCGCTAAGTTCTCGTTGCAGCGTCCCTTGCCAGCCTCTCGTTACAGCGTCCCTTGCCAGCTTCTCGTTACAGTGTCCCTTTCCACGGTTCTCGTTATAACGTCCCTCGCCACTTGTCACTTGCAATCAATCTTTTGTTTCATTAGCATCTCTAGCACACCAAGTGGTCTGTATCTTGGCAGCCCCCACCTCTATCTCATGGGCTACACCTTCTGCCTACCTTGATGCACCCACTTCTAACAAGTTCAACTTCAATCTCTTGTATCTCTCCTCCTCGTCCAGCTTTAACACCTCCTTGATAAGATCCGACAACTGGTCCACAATCTTCATCGAGCCGAGAGCCAACTCAAGCAAAACCTTGGCGTCCAAAGGAACTCCTCCATTCTTGCTCAATTGTATCAATTCTCTGTTCTTGTTCAAGGTGATCACAATGGAACCGTCTCTCACAAGCTCTTCCTTCAAGGTGGCATCCAACAACCACTTGACGTCCTCCACGTCGTCCTCGCCCTTGACATTCTCCTCCTTGCTGGCCAAACTGTACAAAGAGTAGGTCAAACAGATGGGCACATGCAAAATACTCAAGGAAACAGGCTGTCTTTCGTCCAAGTTGTGGATAATCACCTGCTCATCGTGTATCGTCACGTCGGGCTTCTTGTAGTGCTGCAACGCCAACATCACGGCAAAACAGCCAACATCCACAAACCCACCGTCGTAGTTCAAGTAGTTTAAGTCCACCTGTATGTTCCACACCTTTTCACCTGCAACTATACACAAACTCTCCATGTCGAGGGCGTTGGACCTCTTGATGGCCTTCTCGATCATCCTGCTGATGATCACCTCGTCGTTGGAGTTCTTGTGGTTGTCAAACTTGGCAAGCGCCATCGAGCTGATCTCGCAGTTAATGTTAAAGATACCCTCAAAAGGACGGTCATCGTATGGCTTGTCCACAGACGACGACACACGGACTGCCACCTTGGTCTCGCCAAACTCAACTTCAACATATCCGTATTCGTTGGGAGAAATGTGTATCTTTGGCTCACGGATCTGGTTGTGCGAGCGGGAATCAAGACGAATCCCCTGTTTGATGGACTCAACGAGATAGAGTCGTTCGTTCGTGGAGATTTCGATGTTTCGGGACATGTTGATGAAGTTAGTTTTTACTTGTGATGCGATCACGTGTGTACTTCAAGGCAAGAGCAGTTGGAAGAGGACAAGAACATATGAGAACGGTAGAAGTGGGAAAACTCCAGAGGGTGATTGAAAGCTTCTTCCAGTTAAATGGCCTTCAGCTGGACAGAAATTAGATGGCTGGGAGTGTGGCCGTTCTATCTCCGATTTCACACAAGGTCCCGTCTCCGCCAAGATCACCCAAAAGACTGGCCAATAGCACCCAAAAAACTGGCCAAACAAACGCTAAATTGCAATTGGCATTCTGACCTACTAATGAGTTACCCCAATGCATTAGAATCTTTCAAGTTCCCCTCCTTTTCTCCCTATGGCCCTCTCCCACGGCTGGGCCAGTACCGTGAAAAATCCACGTGACGGCTTGCTTAACAGAGCGCTCCGTGGCAAAAAACATATCACCACCAATGATTCCCATTCTCAGACCAAGGCCCGTGTTGACCCGTGGATTCAGATCCATCGTGGCGGCCAGACCATACAGCGGGGGCCTCAATTTCTTTCAGAAAGAACCCTTGCCTGCTAACACTGTGATTCGTTTTGTTCCCCAGCAAACCGCCTGGATCGTCGAGCGTATGGGTAAGTTCCACAGGATCTTGGACCCCGGGTTGGCGTTCCTTATTCCAGTGTTGGACAAGATTACATACGTGCAGTCGCTAAAGGAAGCGGCCATTGAGATTCCTTCACAGAATGCCATCACCTCCGACAACGTTTCGTTGGAGTTGGACGGGATCTTGTACATCAAGGTGATGGACCCTTACAAGGCGAGCTACGGCGTGGAAGACGTCAAATTTGCCATTAGCCAGTTGGCACAGACCACAATGAGAAGCGAGATTGGGTCGCTCACGTTGGACAACGTGTTGAAGGAGAGACAGGCGTTGAACAGCAACATCAACAAGGCCATCAACGAGGCCGCCCACGCCTGGGGTGTCGAGTGCTTGAGATACGAAATCAGAGACATCCACCCTCCCCAGAACGTGTTGGACGCCATGCACAGACAGGTGAGTGCCGAGCGGTCCAAGAGAGCAGAGATCTTGGAGTCCGAGGGTGCCAGACAGTCCAAGATCAACATCAGTGAGGGTGAAAAGCAGTCCATCATTTTGGCCTCCGAAGCTGCTAAGATGGAGCAGATCAACCATGCTAAGGGTGAAGCCGAGTCCATCTTGTTGAAGAGTGAGGCCACCGCCCAGGGTTTGAAGAAGGTGGCCGAGGCCATCCGCAGCACCCCAGGTGGTGAGTCTGCCGTCAACTTGCAAGTGGCACAGGAGTACATCAAGGAGTTCGGTAAGTTGGCCAAGGAGTCCAACACCGTCGTGATTCCACAGAACTTGGGTGACATCAGCAACTTTATGGCTCAAGGTTTGAGTATCTACAAGAGTTTGAACGAAAAGAAGTAGTGTAAATAGAAATGCCATTTTAGCGAGTCAGAAGTGTAGGGAGGAAGGAGGGAGAAGAAAGACAGGAGGTAAATTTTTACGAGGGGATTTGGAAGGAGAATGAAGGAAAAGGGAGGGAGGAGGAGAGGTTGAATCGGTCTTACAAGTCGAGTTGGGATGGAGTTCATCAAGTAGCACCTTCTGTGCGGAATCCGAAATGTGGGACAACCAGCAGTTACGTTAGAGATATGACTGACGTGGACTATCACTTCTGTATATCTCTCCAGTGTTCCGGAGCCTTTGTTTGCCAGCTCTACGTTCTGGCTGCAAAAAGTGAAGACATTGCCGCAGATTTGCACCCATCCAGCAAAAACAAGAACACCCACAATTATGGGTGGAAGGCATTCAAAGTACCTCATACACACCGTGTAGCACACATCCAAAGCTATCTTTCAATGGTAATCTTCAAATAGACTTAAAAAATTTCAACTTTCAAAAAATCCTTCAACTACACCTCCCGAAACTTAACAAGTCTGTCACACTCCAAGCACTCCTCCCACTAAAAAAACATCCTTTCAAAACCCCTGGTCACATTTCAACTACATTCACTAATATTAAGTATTAATTCCTATTATATCACGTATATATCCAATCCCAATATCTAAAAAGTCTAGTTACCTGCACCAGCGTACTTCGATCTGGCTCTCAAACGAGGACCGTTTAAGAAGAACAAGACCGGAATAGCAATTGCAGCAATGGCAATAAAAGCCAAGATGGCAGAGCCCCAAGCAACAGGGTACTTTGGAGTGGCCAAGTTGTCGAACATGATCTTACCAAACAATGGGAAGACACCAGCAATGACGGATCTGAACAAAGCGTTACCAGCAAAGACAGAGGCCAAGTATCTCCAGAAAGACATACCCAAGTAGTTGAACAAGGACTGGAAAATCAAAAAAGCACCAGCAGCAAAGATACCAGCACCGATCATTGGAACAATCCATGGGATGGACTCAGTGGCAGTGAAGGCGAAGATCAAGATACCAATAGGCATCAAACACGAGCCGGTAATGGCAATTGGGATGAAGATCTCAGGAACCACTTCTTGGCCAGCTAACAACTTGTCGGTGAAGATTTTCTTAAGAACGGCGACGTAGACAATACAAGCAATCATGATCCCAACCATGGTGGACACATAGGAAACACCCAACTCAACCAAGGTGAAGTGGTAGGTGCCGACAAACACAATAGGGAAAGCTTCGAACCACAAGTACAAGACGGAGTAGACCAATGCAATGTGGAGGTTGATGAGCAAGACAACAGGCTCGAGGATGGAGATCTCAATTGGTCTCCACAAGGTCTCGACGATAATCTCACGCATGCTGGTGGACTCGGCATCGATCTCGTCTTGGGTGACAATGTTCTCGTTACCGGTGAGTGCTCTCAAACGTAAGGCCTTTCTGTACAAGATAGTCTTGCCGTAAGTCTCTGGAAGGAAGAAAGTAAGGGAAACCAAACAGGTACCACTGGTGATGGCCAAGAACCAGAAGGTCCATCTCCAACCGCCAGCAACGGTAAGAGCAGAACCAATGAGGGGACCCAAGGAAGGACCACACACGGCGGCCATGGACCAGGTAGCAATCCCGACTGGAGCGTAGGCCAATGGCAAGAAGTCACCGATGGAGGCACCTCCGGTGGCCAATGCTGGAGAAGCAAAGAACCCAGCAAGGAATCTCAAGATACACAATCCGGCAATGTTGTTGACCAATGCGGTTGGGATTTGAAGAATGAAGAAAATGAACAAGGTGATGAGGTAGATGTAGGTTCTGCCGAGCTTGTAGTGCTCAGAGAACGGCGACCAGACCATTGGTCCGAGCCCGTATCCAATAACGAACAATGACAATGGAAGGGTTCCCACGACCTGGGAAACATGCAATTTCTCCATGATCTGGTCCAAGCCTGGAGTGTAGATGGCGGCACCCATATACACGGATGTGGTCAAAATGGCAATCTGGGAAATCATGAAGAGCTTGTACTTTAAGGGCCAGTTGTATGGGTTTTCTGGGTCATCTTCGCCTTCCCAGGTGACGATTATTCTTCCGTCACTGGCAAAGGTTGTGGACGATGCTGAAGAATCGTTCAGTCCTTCCTGCTCTTTCCTCTTAGCACATTGGATAGCATGCTCCGCAGCCGCGGCTGCTGCAGCGACTGCCTCGCAGTCACCACACCCAGCGGCACAGCCAAGGGCTTCGGCTTCGTGGAGTGTCATGTGTGGAGGCTCCAACTTGGTTTTAAACTCGTCCAAGTAATAGTCGGGTATAATGTAGTCCGGGCTCTCTTCCTTGTAGCTGAAGTATTTGTGCTTGGAGAGCGAGTAGACCGTGCGGCCAAAGAAACTCTGTCTGACAAAATCGGTTAACGGCATTTCTATGATGTGTATATTTCTATTAGTTCTATGAGTGTGTAATTGATAAGATAGTATTGCTTTAACGGCGGAAAGCGGACCTTTATATATCTTTAGATAACGAAGCGATGGCTGCAGTGGCCACTCAAACCTGCAGCGCAACGGAAAAAAAAAATACCTTATTGGGGCTTTGATTACTAACGATGCAGTATGACAAATGGAGAGCGCTGACAAAGGACCGCCTTGCGGTTGACGTAATGCGCTGGCAACTTGACAGCGCGCGGAGATGGCTACCTGGGACACGTCCCAAGCGTCTTGTGACGTTTGGACCATCTTCCTTGTATCAATGGCGACCCTTTAGCTATTGTTAAAGTTGATACTGCCATCTTCCGTGAGGCTGATCATTATTAATAGCGTGGCGGAAATACAGATCCCGGAAGAAAATAACACCAAAGGGGATAAAGTGCGACTACGCGCTTGCTAATCAGGTTGCCTTTTTGGACACGTGTAATGGTGGTGGTCGGCCTTGCGCGCGCAAACTCCATTAGTAATTGCTCCACCAGGCGTTGAACGGAGCTTGAAACAGCGCCGGTGTTAACGTTTCCGGCTGCTTCGTCAGGGTTTGCAGCAACAGCGGGGATAAGCGTTTGCACCACTTCTGGTGATGACAAACACTTCCAACAATCGTGCTGGTTCGTCATCACGTTTGCAGCAATGTGGCAGGGTTTGTCGCCACCGTGTGCGGCCTGAGCGGTGGCTACGTCCCCACTCATCACAAATCTGCGCTCCAGCAACGGCAGCATCGGTGTGGCGACTCTCCATGGCAAGCCACAAGATGGGATCATGGAACCTTCTGTGGGGGAAAAAGAGCACAAGAACGGTCGATCCGGGACACAAGCCCCAGGGCAATCTCGTGCAACAAAGCACAGAGGCATTGAAAATTCCAGCTCAATGCGGTAACTATGGGAGATCTTGCTGCAACGTCAAGGATGGCAACCCTCCAAAGTAAGGCCCAATATGGCAACTCTGGGAGATCTTACCCTCCAAAGAAAGGTCCAATGTGCCAACTCTGGGAGATCTTGCTACCACGGTGGAAACGGCCACGTCCAAACCTCACAAGGCGTTGTTTGGATAAAGTTTTTTATGAGGCGCTCGAGGAGGTACTCATCTCAGAAACGTACGGAATTGCCTTTCGTTACGAAAATCGTAAACCTGGATCTACGGAAGTGTCCAACATTACAGGATGTTGCTGCTGCTTCATGTGGAAGCATCCCAATTCTATTAATGTCTACTTACTCGGCGAAGACGCCAAAAGTCGGATTTAAGACAGCGAGCAGCGCTCATGCTGTCACGGCAAAAGCTGTTAGGGACACTGGCTGCCGGATATTCGTCTTGGTCGTTGCACGGATTAGTCAGACAGTCATCTGAAGCTTAACCTTAATTGAAATCCGATGCTTGTGTATTCCGGGCTTCCGTATAGAGAAGCGATGGGGCTATGCGTGTAGCGAGTCTGTTTCCTAGCAGAGGTGTTGGTTTTCTGAAGGAGCTCAAAGGTGGGACGTCAAGGGGAGTATTGGGGAGTATTGGGGAGTATTGGGGAGTGATGGGGAGTGATGGGAGTGTCCTTTGAGGTCTCATGGGACACACTGTTAGCTGATGGACTTGCTGGGCGGTCAGGAGACCTTAGGGACAGCTCTTCAAAAGTGGCATCCGTTGGGCATGGACCAATACGAGAAGCTCACAGAGCATTCTACCAGGCTCCTATCAACTCAGTTCCTTCGAAACATCCAACTTAAACTTGTTTCCAGAACTCTCACTGCTTCAACTTACAGGCCAGAGCTGTTTCTCGTCAAGCAAACCACATACTACCAGTTAGTGCCTTTGCATACCCCAACTTTGTCAGCATAACCTACCACAAGACCTTTTTGAACTGCTCCTATTATTTGGACACCTCTCCGTTAGCTTGCATACTTTGTTGTTCTATAGCTCCACCTTTCATACCGCCTCTTGCTCCACCTTCAAAGCTTCTTCTTTCTCCCTTTTATTTCCTTTCTTCTCTACGCCTTCTTAAAAAAACTGTCTAATGCTCCCCGACCCTTTTCCACCTTCTTCACTGTCTTTTTCACTGTCTTCTTTGTCGTCTTGACCGTCTTCTTGACGCCGGCGGACGCCAGGGCCAACGAGGTCATAGCCGACTCCACCACCTGCAAATCCTTTTCCTCCTGTTTCAACTTCTTAAGGTAGTCTGTGTACTGGGTGAAGTCGTACCGCTTGGCCAACTCGTCCTTGAAGGTCGCTGGCAAGTACGAGCCACACACAAAGTCGATGATCTGGGACTCGAGGCCCAAGGCAAGGATCTCGGCCGGCACCGTATCTTTGACCGACGTCAACATGGCGTTTTTCATCTGCTGGTACAAGAAGGAGCCCTCTGCCAAGTGTGCCTTCAACGCCTTGCACTTGGCGTCCACAAGATCAAGCGCCTTCTGCTCTGAGTACTTGTAGAAGGTCTCCCCAGCCTGGTCCATGGACTCGGATATCAACGCTACGGCGGTCTCCACAAGCCCCACAGGGAGCTTGGTAATCCAGTCGCCGCTCAAACTGCCGATTTGGTCCGTCAAGTCCTCCAATGTGACGGACCGTTTGGTGAACTGGTCCTTGTTGAGGTGGAAGATGCTAATGAAAATGTACACTGGATTGAACTTGGAAGTGGCTATCATGTGGCTCGACTGCACCACAGAACCCATTGCGTAGTCGTCCGTCTCTATGACCAACGACTTGACGAAATCGCCTGTAGGAAGACGTGGTTTGGACGAGCTTGCCTCGCCTTTGATTTCGTTGAGCTCGTAGAGTTCTTGATCTCGAAGAAGGTACTTCTTGAATTTGGTAATGTCACGGGCAACAGGCAAACTAACAAGCTCGTAGCTTCCCTCCGATGGTAGGATCACCACTTTGGTTGTTTCGTTGATGGGGAGTTGGGACATGGAAGCTGGTGGACACTGAAAATTGCCTACTTGGGTATTTGATATTTTGGCGTGCACGCGTCTGGCCGATGAAGCTGATGAGCTGGATGTGAAGAGATGTCGTGTAGCGCCAATGAGTATAGGGTTGTGACTGGAATGAGATAAAGGTGATGGTGTGGGAGGATTGAGTGAACCCAATTGAGCTAGGTCGGTAGTGAAGTTTCGAGTAGCAGAGGTCTGACTCCGGTAAGAGCCTAAGTGTAATTCCGATGCTATGATAAGGGCCGGCTCCAATAGCTGAACTCTGAGGCCCATCAGAACTACAGTATTGAAATATATGGTGGGCTTTCCAATCTGGAGTAGATGTAGCAGTGGAATGTCATTGGGTTTTCCGTGTCCCTCTGGGTTTTCAGCGTCCGGTTTCCGGCAAAGCATAAGCTGGGCTCTGGGGTGAACTCCAAGTGGACTCAATGTGTGCTAAACTATCTGGAAAGTTTCTCAATTCATTGTAGTATAGCCTTGTAACACTTGCTGTAGATTCATATGGGTCTTTAGTAGGTTTGCAGAGTCAATTGGATTCCCAAAGGACGTCTCGATGAGGGTCCCAGCATTTCTTTAACTTTAATGTGGTGAGGATTCTAGTTGAATTTAAGTAGCTGATCTCTCTGGCAAGTTCTTATCCATTGGAATAGCAGTTCATTAGTGTTTCTGGAGATTATAGTAGATTTCAGAGAATTTTCAACAGTTTTCCTGTCAGTTGGGTTGCCCTGCCAATTTCCTTGCCAATTGGGTTTCCCATCCAAAAACCTTCAGACCAACATTACAATACTCTAAACTCTTTGGCAAGAGCTAGTAGACTTTAAGTATTCAAACTCTTTAATGGCTCCTCAATTAGGGGTAGGAGTTAGGCAATGTTTGATGATTTCTTAAGATTTCTGGAGATTCTTGGTGGATTTCACGTAAAACTACCAATTCTCCTACCTAGAACCCAACCTGGAATCCCATTCGTTGATCCCTGTCATCTCCCTGAAGAGCAATGTGAAATCACTAGGGCAGATTCACAAGCGTTCTGATTGTTATTCCATCTCTACACTTTCCATAGCTTAACATTAATAAATAAGGTGGTGATATAATACAAAAACCAGACACTACACAATAAACCCACCATTGCCTATGAAACACCCGCCAACCGTCTTATCACGTCGGCCACCGGGTTGATACTTGCCATAATCACCATGACGGTACCAAAAATGGAGAAGCTCAAGGAACTCATCAGAGCTGCTCTGGGGTTGCGTACCAACAAATCTGCCGTGGCAACAGCCCCACAGTTCAAGCCCAAGGTGACACCTCTGGTGACGTAGTCGTTGGCAGGCACACGCAAGAGCTTGAAGAACAAGTCGCCCGTCAAGACGCCCAAAATCCCACTCAAGATGGTGCACACGGCGGTCAACGGCAAGGAGCCCCCCAAGGCGGTGATCAAGGGCGTCCCCAAGGCCAAGGTGACGGACCGACCAATGAAACCAATAGCTCTGTGGCCCTCAATGCCAATTTTATGACAGATGAGTGGGTACAAGAAGAAGGTCAAGAAGGTGGACGCAAGCGTGGGCAACATCAAGATCCAGAAGTTGTTGAGGAAGTCCCGTCTGTGGGTGAAAATCGGCAATGACAAGGATACAATGGAAATGTCCATAAGCGACGACAAGACATCCCCACATCCTGGCCATTTAGGTGTTGCAGTGTAGTTGTCGGGCAGCAAGTGAGTCTGCTGGCCGTTGTCCAACAAGATCTTCCCATTGAAGAGGTTGAGGTAGTTCTTTCCCGTCTTGTAGAACTTCAAGTCCTCGAGAAACCCGTCGGGCTGGCCATGGTGGTATATTAACGACCCTATGAAACACACAAACAAGATGACAAAGGTGGACACCAAGATGGGATGGGCAAACCGCCGGGTCGAAGGCCACGTCTGTGGGATCAAAAGTGCCAACCGATACGTCACCACGGTGATTCCCAAGTGGTACGGCAAGAAGGTATGGATTGAGCTGATGTAGTAGAACGGAATGGACACCACGAACAAGGTGACGTACAAGATCCAGTCGATGTACGTTGTAATAAATAAGGCAATGTCCTGCTGGACAGGTGAAAGTGCCGCCGAGGGAGGCGGTGGGGACTGCTGGGGTGGCGGCAACACGCTGGTGGATGCCGAAGAAGACGATCTTCGGATGTTTGCCTCCAACCGGGACGGAGTGTCCAACCTCGACGACGACTCATCGTTAGAGATACGGGAAAACTCCTCGGGCTCCTCTTCTGACTCCAATGCCGAGGGAGTCTCCGAGACAAACGCAATGGGAGTGTCGGCACCCGAACTGGTGTTCTTATCGTGGAACTGGTGGACGTTTTGCAACTGGATGTCTTCTCTTTCTCGGTACACCGGCTCGGGATGGGGAGGCTCTCGGTAGTCGAAAGTTTGGGATTGGACCCCGGAAACAGGCTCCTCGGTGCTCTGGGACACGCTGATGTCTTGCAAATCAATGGTGGTGATGTCGTCGGTGGATGTTTTGGGTTTTCCTTCGCTTGTCTTCTCGTCCTCGTACAAGCCCACGGCCCGCAAGATCCACTTGAGCCCCACAATCAAGTAGACATTCAAGCACAGCATGGCAATGAACCCAATGACAAAGACAGCCGCAATCTTCAAACACTCAATGAAGGTGATATGCTGGCTGAGCGGCAAGACTATGAAGCTGGGAATGAAAAAGACGTTGATCCACACCAAGGTGAAGTTCATCGTCGGCTTGACAAACTTAAGGTAGTGGTTGAGCAACCACTCGGACCACTGCCCGAGGCGTCCCTTCTTATGCGACAAGTACGACAAAGACGTCAACCAGACCAAGTTGATCAACATCCCAAGCACCGACGCTGGAAACTTGATATTTGCTATGTTGGATAAGAGCACATTGAACCCGTAGAGAATGGTCCAGATGGTCACCACCCCCGTCGGCACAAGCACGTACGACCGGAAGAGATGCTCCCGGCTGAACCAAAGCCCGTACCCAACGCCCTTGGTGAAGTCTCCGAACCGATAGTTGAGCTCGGCAAGTGACATGCTTGAGAAGAAAGTGATAAGGATTTCAAAATCTGGGGGATCAAAGTTTCCGAGTCAAAGAGCGAGTCAAGTACAGGGAGGTATGGCTGACCGTGGCCACTGAATTGGTAACAGTCCCAATGTGACTTGACGCTTCAAACCCTGGCACGTTGTATGCTTTTCGGCGTCATCCGCTAAGCAGTTGGCTCCTCTTTGGGAAGTTCCGTGTGGTCAGAGTCATATCTTCGGCCTGAGCTTCGGATGCGAGCGTCGGATGTACCCGATGTTGGACTTGCCACTGATGAATTTAGTAGACGCCCACCAAATAAAGTAACCCTGACGGAGTCTGGATGCAGAGAATCTCCGAGTTTAGACTTGGATTGAGCTGATTGAAGCATACGGCGGTTAACTTGAAGTCATCTCATGGTAATTGCAGGCACGGCGGGAAGTGCAAGACTGCTGCAAGAACGGAATTGTGAAAAATTGTCTTTTCAAAGGCAGGCACTACCTCAAAGCTGGTCCTGCACTTCCTATAGAGAAAGGCTAGACCAAAGTAGGGGTCTGCTGGGGGTATGGTTGCAGACTCTGTGCATATATACGTCTAACGGCTAGCGGGCATGCATAGAACAAAATCGTGCAGTATTACATCATCGGAAAAACGAAATGCGGATAATTTATACATTTTATACAGACGCTATAACTTGGACCCTGACTTAGCGGGTTGCTAACTACCTCCAACACCCACAAATGCAAACAACTAGCAGCGGTGTTTGGCGGTAAGCAGTTGTCACAGAAACCAGGAGTTTGTGGTGAGCCAACGGAAATGGTAC